>JAMYHX010000387.1:0-41971 GCA_025529335.1 Rhizopus sp. PT2906
CAACGAATGTTATGGCTGTTACTTGTATACAAGCAAAGGCTGCCATAATAGGAAAGGAAAAGGCAAAAATACGAAAATGTTTTCCAGGTTTTTGCGACTACTGTATATCTTTTGATCCTTTTTTAATATCTTTCGATTTACTACAAAAAACGCGACTTTAGGGTATGATTATTAGAGGAGTCACGTGAAAGTCACGTGCATATCATGTGAAAAAACGGAACACCAAAAACATATGGAAATCGGAAATCAAGGTGCTCTTGTAGCTCAGCTGGTTAGAGCGTCGTGCTTATATTGTAAAATATACCTGAGGCACGCGAAGGTCGCGAGTTCGATCCTCGCCTGGAGCACATTTTTTAGAAAAACTCCACTTGTTTGTGTAACGTTACTTTTTTTTTGAAATGGCTGAATTTGCGAGAGATGTATGTAACCTCTTTTATCTCTAATCAATATAAAGGTGAACAATTCAATTATAAGTGCTCTTTTGCTGATAAGGTCACTGAAATAATCTTATTGATTTAACCTTGTCCAAATTCTAAAGCTATAGCACATTTCTTTTTTTACCTTATCACTTGCCCATATATTGAAATACATTAACAACAACGTTTTTGATATTTTTATACCAATTATCTATTCATCCAATTTATAAAACAAATTCATACTATCTTTTACCTAGCTGTTATTGCACTCAAGTTTGTAATAACTGAGAAAAAATCGTTTAACTTGGCTGCAATTCATAACGTAAGCAAGTAATCACTACTAGTAAGCTTATTATTGTTATTATTATCATACAAATATAAAAACGATAACGAGAACTAGTAATGAAAAGCTATTGATGATAATGCTCTGTTTCAAAAAGAAAAAGGAAAAAGTGAAAAAAAAGTGAAAAAAATTGCGGTCCTGACTCATTTATAAAATTTTTTTATTTGTTCCTGGATTTTTGCTAGAGATAGACCAAGAAGATAGTGATTCGCTTGTTTACTTTTAAATGAAGTCTAGTAAAGTCTTTTTGGCTAGCACTGTTTGCAACTAAATTTGCTTCTCATCTTATGCCTATTAACTCAAGATAATAGCAAAAAATATGCATATGGTCTTAAAAGCGTAATATTTTATAAACGTTGGTATTTAAAGAGATTGTTAGTCGCATGCATGTATATGTTACGCTTTAATGGCAATAATTTTTGACAAGTTTGATATATTAAGCCAATATGTCCCTGAAAGAAAAGAAGGGGAGACTGTCAAAGATTTAAGCAACCAATAAAATGAAAAATTCTGTTTAAATCTTGCCGCTGCTTTATGCCAGATCTCATTCCACAGACATCAACTACAGCATCTAGGCTATTTATTTTCAGTCTATGTCTCATATTTCGCTGGATCAACGCATACTTTACTAGGACTTATGACAATCCGGATGAATATTGGCAAGGACAGGAAGTTGCGCATAATCTTGTGTTTGGTTATGGTTACTTGACATGGGAATGGCAAGAGAAAATCAGAAGTTATACTCATCCTCTAAGCATTGCATTTGTATACAAGTTCGTTCAAATCTTGGGACTTGACAACACAGATCTTCTTGTATCTCTGCCGCGTTACTTTCAATCTTCTTTAACAGCAGCTGCTGATTATGCAACCTACTCTCTAGCAAAGAAAGTTATTGGCAAAGACATTGCCTTGCCCATTGTAAGATTGAAACAATTGTTTTTATTTTTATCTAACATGGCTCTTTTTCTATAGTTATTTACAACTCTATGTTCCTGGTTTAACTTTTTCATGGCAGCCAGAACCTTATCAAATACTATGGAGACCATACTAACTGTGATTGCTTTGAGTTATTGGCCGATTCCAGGAGTGGTGCATTTGGGAGAAAGAAAGGAATGGCTTAAAGAATATCGCATCGCTTTGTTATTTGCTTCTGTTGCCTGCATTATAAGGCCAACAAATGCATTAATTTGGTTATATATGGGCTGTCAATTGTTATTGTCAGCAAAAGGCAAAAGAGGCATAATAGCTTTAAACGCGACGCTTATATGGTAAACTGTTTCTTTTTTTTAAGAAAATGATAGATGCTAACACCTAATGATATATAGTTCAGTTGTATTAATCGTTAATGTTTTTATTGATACAGTGTCTTATACAAATGACTGGATTCAAGTGTTTAAAGCACCTGTGTTTACACCTTACTTTTTCTTCAAAGTGAATATTGTGAACGGTATATCAGAGTTTTACGGTGTGCACCAATGGCATTGGTATTTATCACAAGGATTACCAGTGATACTGACTACCATGTTACCATTCATGCTATTCGGGCTTTACTGTATATACAACAAACCAAATATTTACAACCGTATGAAACCCTTACTGTCGGTGTCACTTTGGATACTATTCATATATAGCCTCTTACCACATAAGGAGTTTCGCTTTATCTATCCTATTGTTCCTATCTTACTCATACCTGTATCATATGGGCTTTATCAAATTCAATCTTCTACATGGCGCAAACGAGCCTACATTTTCTTAGTCTTCACTCAGTTACCGTTGGGTTTATATCTTTCATTTTGGCATCAGAGAGGCGTTATAGATGTTATGATATGGTTGCGCAAAGAATCACAACAAAACAAAGTTCAATCTGTTGGCGTCCTCATGCCGTGTCATTCTACTCCCTGGAGCTCTATCCTACACAGTCCAAACATGGCAACCACATGGTTCTTGACATGCAATCCCCCTTTAGCAGACAACCATTTAGATGAAGCAGACGAATTCTATCAAGACCCTAGTCACTTTTTAAGATCTCATATAGACAATCGTATGCAGCAGACGTCTCACTTGGTACTATTTGATAATTTACTTCCTATACTGAATCAAGATTTGGAACACTATGGATATCAAGAGTGCCAAAGATTCTTCAATAGCCACTTTCACGATGATAAGAGAAGAAGAGGCGATGTTGTAGTCTTATGCCGTCAATTGAAATAGTCCTATAGAAAATAAAAAAATAAAAAATATATGCCAAATCACTTTCCCCTATTTTCCCTCTCTTTTTTTCTTTTCTTTTTCTTTTTCTTTTTTGTTTCTATCTTTGTAATAACAATAAAAAACAAGGAAAATAAAACATGTTGATTGTCATTCTGGTATAATACTAAAAAGTGTAAAATGATAAAAATAAAAGTTAAATATAATGGAAAAAGAGGGGAGGCTTGTTCTATATACAATGTCTATGCACGCGTACCATTGGAATCATCTGGATCCGTAATCCAAATACAACCAGAGGAAGACGTCTTTTCAGAGATATCTTCAAACTCTTCTGCAGTCACCCAGCGTCTCCAAGCTTCATCATAGCCTTTTTCCAAATTTTGTGTCCAGCGTAAAGTGTCAAAGAGGCGAGAATGCTCTCTAGTCAAGAATAACCGTTTTCTTAAATTCATCAGTTTGCCATGACCGCGTCGTTGAATGATGTTGGAACCAGGCGCTGGTGTGTAAGTGTAGGTAAGACTTGACGCTAGTTCTACAGCTTTAGCTTCGTACTGCTGTTCATCCGTAACAATCATCTCTTCTCCATAACCAGTGGCCATCGCAATACTCGCCCCTACACGAGAGCACATTTTATGAGGATACTTTGGAAATGTTACTATAGGCGTGCCAGACCATAGGATATCGGCTGCTGTAGTGTGTGCATTACACTCAGGCGTATCTAAAAATATGTCAGCAACACGTCCACGATGGATATGGATATGCTTAGGTGCTACATCCGTAAATATCACACGTTGGGCGACTTGTGGTCCTCCCCATTCGACTGCCCAATTTCGCAGATGGTGTTCTCCAGCAGGCGGGAATCTAAGTAACCAAAGAATCGAATTCGGCACTCTTTCCAAGATCCGGAGCCATAGCCTGAACGTACTTGGCTCTAATTTGTAAAGCTGATTAAAGTTTGCAAAGATAACAACGTCGTCTGGAAGGTTTGGAAAAACTTCATGACGCATCTTCCACCTCTTATCTTCTTCAGCTGCCCATAAGCTTTCCTTGTCTTTATAGGTTTCTGTTTCCTGGTGCTGATCGTCTCGAAAACCTTGCTTGTGGTCATTGACAAAGTAGGAGTGAGGCATGTAGATAAACTTTTCTGTATACACAAAGTCGTTTGTGTCTTCTTCAGGATCAATGTCACCCTCAAAATCACCGTTAGGTGTGGTCTCTAACGCCTCATGTTTTTTCCTTCGACGCCATACTTCGCCGCTTACCATCTCCGGTGGACAGACGACAGGGTCGGCAATAATCCAATCACACCATCCTCCGCCTAATGTACCAGCAAATCCCATGAATGAACATTGAACCGGACAGGGACGTGCCGCAAATATCTCGTTACGAGCTCCCTTTGTGTATCCATTCAGATTGATTAGGATATGAATACCATCTGCAATAATCTTTTGAATCACTTGCTCATTCGTCCAAGTCGATACATCCAAAAAGCTTTCAGATTCGCGTTCGATCTTTTGTCGATAAGGTGAGTTGTCGCTGGGCGTCGTTGCATAGCAAAATACTTGGTACTTGTTTCTGTCATGGAAACCAAACACGGACTGCATGAGGTGTGAGAGAGGGTGATTGTTGAAGTCGGATGACACATAGCCTAGCTTGAGACGAGGTGATGGCGGAGGAGGTGGCGGGTAGATATGGGTAGGGACCCAGGATGAAGTTAATGCTATATGAGAAACACGTAATGCGTTTCGATGCGAGATGAGTCTGATTTGACGAGCATTTAATGGATAAGTAAATGTATGAAACGGTAAAACGGTAGGAACCGGGGGAGGCGGCAAGCTAGAAGGAAGCATCGGCCGAGCGTACTTTTGTGCCAACTCTGGAGTCACGGAAATCCTATCAGGCTCTAGAACAGCAGACACACGCTTGACAGTATGGCCATATGTCTCAATATACCAATTACGTTGTAATCTTCTAAGAATTCTTTCAACCAATCGAATCAACCATCCACCCTCGTCCCGCTTGTCGGTGTTGTTTTGATCTGCATAATAGAGTAGACGAGATCTCCAGAGATTGGCTATTTGTTCAAGTTTACTTGCGTCCAGTAAATGCTTTCCTGTAGCGATCAATAACAGTTCTACTAAATGTTCGCCCAATGTCTTTTTTGTATCTGCTTCAACAGTTAACTTTAGAATACCAGCACCCCAGATGGCCCCTTCGTCCAGTTGCTTTTCCACAATGTCTACCACACGTCCAATCCATCCAGAACGGGCATTGCCTCCTGAAGGAATAAAATAATGTCCAACTTGATCAACACCAGGCTCCTCTCCTGACGTACCACGACCACGCCAATCGCAGACAGCGTTCAATGAATTGGCCAAACCACAGATAGCATCCACAAAGTTAGGGTTCACTTCCACTGCACGGCGATACCATTGAACCGAGTCTTGAACACGTCCCATATCTTTAATAGCATTACCGAGATTCGCAAGAGCAACGTCAAATCGTGGATTGTACTCGACAGCCTTTTCATACATTGCTACTGCCTCATTCAGATGGCCCATGTCCTTTAGTAATGAGCCTAGATTAGTGTAAAGGTGAGGATGACGTGGATCTAATTGAAGGCCGTACATATAGTACTGCATGGCCAACATAGTGCCGGTCAACGGTGTGGTTGAAGATGCAGCAAGCTTAATAGCAGATGCCGCAATAGCACCAGGAATGTTGCTTAGAATGATTCCCAAATTGTTGGCTGTTGAAGGGCTTGGGTTGAGAGCCAAGCTCAAATAATAAAGAGGAAGCAGGGTTGGTAATGTAGGCGCAGTACAACCGGGAGATGGAGCAGCAGCAGCAGCAGCTACCAACGCCGGAGTCGTGGGGTTCATCATATCCTGGAACAACTTGGCCAAGGTCAAGAGAATAGTTGCAGTCGTCTGATTTGTTTGTTGGATAGCTGAAGTAATATCTGTACCTGGAACGCTGCCGGCGCCTGGTTTCGAGTTTGCAGAGTAATTGATGCTTGTCAAACTAGGCAGCATGCCATTGTATGTAGGAAAGATCATGTGCAAGATACGTGCAGCTTGATCCGGTTGCAGTAAAACGAGTGGCACGGCATTCGCAGTAGAAGAGGCAGGGAGCATGCCTCCTGAACAGGTGAATGCGATCAGTTTGCAAAGGCTTGAGTAGCCTACACCGTTAAAGGCAAGTTCTAGACCCTTTTCATATTCCCGTTGGGCTCCTTGGATATCACCCAGAGCATACTTTAAGTTTCCCTTTGCATAAAACAAATTTTGCAATCGAGGCAATTGGTGAGGAGGAAGCTGTTTTGGCATCTTCAGTGGCTCTGTTGCACTTGTGCTGTAAAAGTATTTTTCCACAAATTCACATACAGTCAATGCTTCCTTGTATCGAGGATTATCTCCTTCAGCTCGATTGTCCACTTTGGCGCACAACACGCCTACAAGATTTTCTACTGCATCCCAGTATCCGGGTCGTAATTTAACAGCTTGGTACCACCATCTTTCTGCCTCAGCTGCTTTGCCCATTGTTCTAAGTGTTGTACCAATGTTGCTCATTGCCTCTACATAGTTTGCATCATGTTTCAAGATGAGTTGATTAAATTGAAGTGACGATGCATAATCCTGATAAGAATAGTAAACGCAAGCCAATAGCAGGATGGTAGGCAGGTGGTTTGGAAATGCATCGTGTAATGAATGAAGTAGAGGTAACAGATAAGGGTTTTGGGGTGCAGTTGAATACAGATTATGGGCGAATTGTAATAGATTTTCTCGTAATTCATCTGATGAGGTAGAATGCAATATGTGGGCTGATATTTCAGGATATACAGTGCCTTGAGCTGAAGATACTGTTGCTGAAGCAGCAGCAGCAGCGGCGGCGGCAGCATTAAGATATGGATTGGATACAGGAGGAAGAGTAGTAGTAGTAGGGCCCAAGGTTGTAGGAAATGGTTGAGGAATGATGTTATTGAAAGAGTGCTGTCTAATAATTCTTCTATGATGATCATGATTCATAGGATGCTGTTGGTTAAGTATATATTGTTGTTGAAGTAATTGAGAATGACGATGCTTCTGTTGATAATCGTGATCAACACGACTAGAGAGATATTGTCTACGTTTTGGGTCATAATAATGGTTTACCCAGCCACTTTCGAAATAATAACTTGATAGTGTAGGTGATTGTGGAGGTGCCATGATAGGTGGTGTGTATTCTAATTGTTGTTGTTGTTGCTGTTGTTGTTCTAGTATGACTTGTTCATGTAGGTTTGCACTCAAGCTTTGTTGGTTAGTCAAGAGTGCTTGTTGAAATGTAGGCGACATTTGCTGAAAATAAGCAAAAGCTGCCGAGTCATCATAGATCTATAAGGGAATAATGCTGAGCTTATATGTTTATTTATTGTTATTGTTATTTACATTAGGAATACTGTTTGTAAACATGACTTGATTCTGACCAAGATATCCAGCCATGCAATAAAAGGGAGGCAGAAAAGGGTATAATAAAATAAAGAAAGAAAGAGGTCACACGATTATTTGATTGTATTATTTTAGCTCGATTTTTTTCATTTGACTGAAACAAGATTGACTACAGGCATGGAATAAATAAGAGTTGGACATAAAATATAAATCCGAGTGACATCGTATGGAATCACAGTGATAACAAAGTGAAGCTATTGATGGGTTGGGTAATATATCATGTTGCATAGATTCTGGTAAATGTTCTTTAACGATCTCTCTTGATTCTTCGTCTACACAACATAGATGACCCACTATTTGATAACAAATCGCCTTTAGGGACATGATCGACTGGGATATATCTTGTTCTAATGGGTTCTTTTCAATCCAAAGTTGCCAAAATTGAATTTTCTTTAACTCTGCTGGTAAATACTTTAGCTGATTATGCGTCAAATCAAGTACGCTCAAATGTTTTAATCTTCCTATCTGTGTTGGTAATTCTTGGATTTCATTGTTGTGTAAATATAATTCTTTTAGGTTGATTAATAATCCAACCTCTTTTGGTATCTTCTTGATCTTGTTGTAACCCAGATTTAATTCTTCTAAACTTGTCAATTTCCATAATTCATCAGGGAGTTCCTTGATATTATTATTTTGTAGTAATAAGGAGGTCAATTGGTTTAGATAACCTATGGCTGGTATTGCAATAGACTATATATATATATATATATATATGCAGTCAGGATCAGTTTCCTTGTTCTTTATTGTACTTTATATTGTCCTTTACCAAACAATCAATTTGTTTAAAGGCCAAATATGCTTTATTCGCAAAACATATCGTCTTTATAGGCTCTTTCTTTTTATTGTCTTTTTCCTTTTTATAGACAGTGGCTGTGCATCCATTCATATACCATAAAACTACAAATGTTGACTCGTGATTACTGCTGTTCATGGGCTAAACCTTTATAAAAGACAAAGAAAGAAAGAAATAATATTTTTAAAGAACAGCTTATTGATATTTTATCATATTTATGCATCCATTCAAAGCCACCTTTTATTGACTATAGTACTCCTTCTTTGTATTGTGTACATCGATGGTGTATATATACATATGTGTGACGATCTTTGCGGGGGAGAAGAGAGAGAGTGTGTGAGGGGTGAGAGAAATAGCCAAAGAGGGAAAGAGGCTAAGACAAACAAAGAGAGAGACACAGACACACGGAAAATTGAATTATTTCTCTCCCTCTCTCTCTTTTTTTCTTTCTTTCTTTTTATATAAAATAGATATACACACTTGTAAAAAAAAAAGAGAGAAACTATAAACATGTATAGAACAACTGCCTCTGGTTATCGTAGTGATAGTGAAGAAGAAGAAGAAGTACAATCCTATAGGATGTCAGATATATCACAACCTGCTTCACCCTCTACTTCCTCATATAATAAAATGAGTGTAGACTCTGAAGACGCAAGATCAATTGCTTCAACTACTTCCTTATCTGAAAAATTACCAAAACAGATCAATCACATATCAAAGATCACCCATTCTACTCGATTCACTCAGGACGATGATAGTAATAATAATAATAATAATAAATATAAAGGCATCTTTCGTGAAAAGCGTGATCCAGAAAAAAGAAGCGTTCATAGAAGAAGTTCATTATTGGTAATATATACAACTCTTGTTTCTCTCATGCGTGTTGATGATTTTATTATTTAGCCAAAATCAAAAGCTTTACTAAGGGTGATCGATCAAGCAGAGGTACAACAAAAAGGGTGTTTAAAAGATGTAGCATCAACATTTTTTATTATTATAGGAAGATACTCGCTTTTTAGATATTGAAATGCGTAAAGAAAAAGAGCTACAACAAAAAATAACAGATCCAAATCAAAATGATGTTCCAGCTGCTTCATGGACAAAAGTACTGGATTTTCCTTATTATCAATGTTCAAAGCTAAATCCAGAAGTAGAAATGACAGTAAGTTTATTTCGTTATTAACAGCATAATACTAAGAAATGTATCAAGAATTTACAATTAGATAATTTACCGTCACCTATACAACAGACATATAGATCTATAAAGCGTAAAGGTAAAAATAGACTGAATTCATTGTTCCAGGCCATTTTTTTAATGTATTCTTAAGCCTCAGAAGATAGATTTGAACCTTATCCAGCATTTAGTCTAAAACGTAGAGCAGTTTCTCCTTCTGTTTCTTTATCAGGGTCACCTATCCTGACAGGCATATCAAGTCCACCCACCAGTTTTTGTCCTTCTCCTTCTCCGAATGCTGCCAGTAGATCTTACCAACAAAAGCCTGTTGATACTTCCTTCAACTTGCAGGATGCAAGTGGTGGATTAAGCCGTATGTCATTAAGTGAATGATAATAAAGCAAAACAATTTTATTTATTATGAAAACTTGTAAGAATCTGAGTCATCAATCAACTTTTCACGGTATTTAGCTTTCAATTCTTCAAGCACTTGTGGATTCATGGTTGGTATACTCTTCTTTTGTTGTTCTACTTGTTCTCTTCTGGTTGCAGATTCGATCTCTTCTGATAATGAAATTTGTTTCACTTGTCTTTCTTTTTGTTGTTCTCCCATTTGAGTTGCTTTCAAGAGCCTTTCATTAAGAGAAGATGAGTTAGTAGATGAGCCACCACTCGATGTCCAAAAGACATCATCATCTTCATCCCAGAGCTTTCTCTGTAAAGTGGACATTCTCTTTGGTTTACTGTGTTTTTCGATTCTAGAAGGTGATTGAGGTGAAAGACTAGATTTTCTCTTTGCATTGATCCCGTGTATTTCTTTCCAAAATCTATTACAGACTCTGGTTCCACCTGGGGTTCTATTGTTGTTGTTTTTGTGATATTAGAAATGTACACAAGTGTGATGATATAGATTACCTAATGATTTCAGCAGATTTCAGTTTGGCAGTAGATATTTCATGAAATAGATCATTTGTATTTGGTGTCGTATTGGTCTTGTTTACAGATCGTGATGTGTCTAATTTCTTTGTATCTGGACTGTAATAGTTGGCTGATTTCTTATTGTTGTTATTATCTGTTGATTGTGGAGGTGTTAGATATGTATTTCTGAATGTGGTCTGTGGTGTTGTATATGTATTGTTGTTTTCATTGTCACTTTTAACATTATTATTCTTTTGAGAGGGT
This sequence comes from Rhizopus sp. PT2906, assembly GCA_025529335.1. Lineage (NCBI taxonomy): Eukaryota > Fungi > Mucoromycota > Mucoromycetes > Mucorales > Rhizopodaceae > Rhizopus > Rhizopus sp. PT2906. Next base: position 10,604 of record JAMYHX010000387.1, read on the forward strand.
ATCTGTTCATCTTCTTTATCATCAAAGAAAGAATATTCTTCTGCCAAATAAGAAGACTAGAGTAAAAAGGTTAAAAAAAAAAGAGAATGAACAAGTACTGTAAACTTGCCTGTCTTTTGATAACAGAGATATTTGATTGTAATCTATCAATTCTTGTCGTTTCTTCCTTTAATAAATCCAATAAAGAAGGATACTTGTTATCTTCTCTTTTATCAAATGGTTTGTCTATACTCATGATGCTATTGTTATCCAATTCTGTTTGATCATCAGTTATTTCAGACTCTGTTTCTTCATAAAATGGATTGAGACTGGGATAGTCTGTCACTGTGAATGATTATTAGCACATGTCTATTCTCTTACTGTTTATACCTTCTCTTAAAGTGTGTCTCTCGAATAAGGGAGTAAGTGAAGTTCTGTTGTACTCTTGCTCAATTCTCTTTTGTTTAAGAAATGACTTTGTACGTTCAGTAGTTTCTGGTGTCTTTTTTATAATACGACTCTATTGAACATAATGTAAACACGTATAAAAGTGTATCATAATCTATTTACTGTTGATGTCTTTGGAGTCAGCTTAGACATTAGACTTCCATAAAAACTCTCAAAGTCTTTTGTTGCCTTTGTTTGTGCTGATTTGATAGCATCCACAAAAGGTGTTAAAGCTCTTAATGGAGAAGAACTAATAGTATTTCTCTCTGGTGTCCTTATTGCTGGATTCCTACGAGGTGAATACATGATTAAGAAGGAAAAAAAGCCCAAGCAACAACAAAAAATAAAAAATAAAATTTTATACTCCACTTTCGATTCTCTTTCTCTGTCTCTCTCTTTTCTCTCTTTTTTACGCGTTTAATCTAAAACACGCGTCTGTGTTATTTTATCATTTTACTTTTTATTATCAATGATTTTCTGCATAGATTCAAGTTCTTCTTCTAACTGTCTTTTTGATTTCAATTCGTGTTCTCTTTCTGATTGCCTCAGTCTTTCTCTTTCCATTTTATAACGCCTATCTCTTTCACTATATTGATCCTTATAAAACTCAACTGCATCTTTATCATCTTTTGTTAGCACAGCAGGTGTACTGCGATGTTGTCGAGAATCATATACTATTTACTATTTAAAATGATGTTCATATTTTCTTATTCTCTACTTTACCCCAGTACGCAGCATAAACTAATCCTGAAACGGCTGCAGCAACTTTGGCTCTTTTGACATTTTGTCTGAATTTATATATTCTTTCTGCTTGTTCAAAGGATCCTGGTGGTCCAATCGCTTTTGGTTCAAGACGATCCAAGACATGTTTAAATCCATAAACTGCGGCACCAGCTATGGCTGCTAGCACAACAGGTGGTAATCTAGGAATCATTTTTTAAAAATTAAAAAGGAAAAAGCCAAATAGAATTTCTTTTCTTTTTTATTTACTCACAGCATTTTTTTTTTTTTTCATGAGCAATTTATATAAAAGACCAACTAATAAAGGTAAAATACGACAACAACATTATAAAACCAACAAGAAGCATCCTATTGGACAAATAGTGTCTACAGTACCACAGTTGGCTATTACATTGGCTATTTTATTTTGTTTATCAACATATTATCAAGCAGACCTCATTCAACAGTAATACAATATTAGATATAATTTATATGCTCACTCATATTTAATAGTAGCAAAGTATTTTCTATATCTTGTATATCTTTCATCATCATGTCTACTATCTTTCTCATTCTTCAACTAAGTGGCGCAGAATACAGAAACTGGGAGCAGAATCCAAAAACACGTCGTTATATTCAAGTGGCAAGTGCAAGTGCAGTCATATCATTCGTTGGATTTACTTGTTCTTATTGGCATATATACAGTCTATTCTCACCTGTCTTTGTCAGTTGTCAATTCATCTTTGTTACTTCTTTCTTGACCGTCTTGTTGTCTATAAAAGATTTATTGTCTTGATTTTTCCCTTTTTCTTTCCTTTTTTTTTTGTTCCCAAATGGACAACACTAGTTTAAAAGAGTTATGTCACACGCTTCAGATTATTCAAAACAAGATATCTGAATGCAATCATGAACAAAGAAAAGTCATCAAAAAGATAACAACCAAAAGAGCCTTGTTACAAGAAGCATATCAAGTATTGCAAAGTGACCTTCAAAACGCGCTTTTGGAGAATAAAATCAATGTTCAAAAGATGCCACGACCCATTTCGATACCAGATGATCTAATACCTTTATTGTCTAATTCAATGACAGAATTTACCATTGCCAAAAATGACTTGATAACAACAACAGCAACAAAGATTGGCCTCACTACCTGTCGAGCTTGGTTACGTCCGAGTCAAAGAGTCTGGATTCAAGCAGAAGGCATTGTTTTGTAAGAATATGAATAGAAACAGTCTATATGTAGCTTATACACTCTGTTAGATCATCTATTGATGAAGCATATTTAAGTTGTTTACCAAACAGCTTATTACCAGAGACTGTCTATTTAAATCGTCATCTGACAGAAGATAAAGCATACTTTTATTGTTCTTTTGATCTATTACCAGACATACAACCAACTGAAATCATGAATGCATTAAAGATAGTTTGCATCTACAAGTTTAATGATCAGTATAATCAAACTGACTCATATAGTGTAGAATGGATACAGGATGTAGATGACCTTGGCTGGACAAGTAAACAAACCCAGTATATGGCATGAAAATATACTTATTCATAATAGAAATGATATCCTTTTTACCTAGCATGGTTCCTGCTTATTTCCCATATTGTATAGCAGTCAAGCAGAAAATGTCAATGGACAGACTTCAGGACTTAACCAAGGTAAGTAAAGGACTTATATATATATATGTATTATTATTCCTAATGTTTAGTTTGAAAAGGGAATCGCTATAGATAAACATTATCTACTGTTGAGTCATCAATCCTGTTTAATTCATTTATTCAATCAAGACTACTTGATCATCTATGGTTCATCACAATCAGGTATCCCACAGGTAGCACGATTATTTACTGGACAATGCCTGCTACAGAACCCACCCGATGAAAAAGACGTGATCCTTTCTCTTGGAGATATGATGCTTGTAAACAATCATGCAGAATTTATTATTGCGCGAGCAAAAATAGCCTTAAATTTAAGCACGTTTTAGAGTTTCTTCTCTAAAGATTTCCAGCACTTGCTTTGCTTGACCATTCTGAATCGATGCTCGAGCCTTTTGGACACCATCCTTAAAATCAGATGAAATTCCAGAGACGACGAGTAATGCGGCTGCATTTAGCAAGACAAAATCTAGAATTGGATGATCCTCTTGTAGTTTTCCATTCAGTAAATCCTTCAAAATTTCTGCATTTTCATAGCAGTCACCCCCTTTGACTTCTGATAGTGGATGTGTCTTTAGACCAAAATCTCTTGTTGGATGTAAAGTGCCTGTAATAATCTCACCACCTTCATGAATTCTCCAATACTATAAAATATATTTAATACATGGAATACATTTGCACCAATACACACTTACATTGGTTTCGCCTTCTGTACTAATCTATTTATCATCATTAGCCTCTCTTTCTCTCTCTCTATTCAGTTTATATTATCACATACCTCATCCAATCTTTCAGCCCCACAAACAACCAGCGCCTCTTTTACACCTGTCAACTTTAATGCATTTGCCATGAGTTCACCTATTTCAGGGGAATGTACGCCTACGACTACCCGAGCAGGTTTTGCCGGGTTACTCATAGGTCCTAACATATTGAATACTGTGGGTACTGCAATCTCCTTTCGTAATGTGGCCACGTGCTTCATTGCTGGATGATAAGTTTGTGAAAAGAGGAAACAAAAGTTGGTTCGATCAATAATGCCTGCAACTTGATCTGGCTGGACATGTGCAATCTGACAGTCAAGGGCCTCCATGAGATCAGCAGATCCTGATTTGGAAGATGCAGCACGATTGCCATGCTATTTATCATCATTAGAAAAAAAAAGAAGCTAAACACATAGCTGATCTTACTTTGGCTACTTTTGCACCAGCACCAGCTGCAACAATTGAAGCAGTAGTTGACACGTTGTATGTGTTATGACCATCTCCACCTGTACCTACGATATCTACAACATTTCCAGCTAGATCTTCATGTCCATCATAAGGCACCACTCGAGCATGACTACGCATCGCGTTTGCACATGCGGCCACGATTCTTGGATCTTTATCTTTATGCTGTAATTTTAAGGAAACCAAGAATGCTGAAATTTGACTTGGTGTAGCTGAGCCTTTCATGATATCATTCACTGCTGATTCAGCATCTTCAGGTGTGAATTGCTCTGGGAAATGGACCAGTTTTTTTAGTGTAGTCTTCATTTGATAGATTTTTTTAAAAGGAAAAAAAAAAGCCAATAGATTAAAATGAAAAGCTGGCGGAAAAGTAAATTGAGAGTGAGTCAGAATTATTCGTTCAGGCACACAAGGACATTATTTATCAGCCAATTGCTGGTGTAGAATCAGTGACAATCCACAAAGATAAGCTAAATATAGATTGAACTGATAAACTCCATTTACCTGTCATTTTACAAAGAAAATACTTTTTCTTGCTTGAATTCATAATAAGATCATGAGAGATCAACAGTTCGTCTCTGACTCTCTCGCTCTCTCTCTTGCTTTCTCTCCCTGGAGTTTATTGCCTTGTGTAAGGTGCCACGATTATGCATTAATTGCACTGTTCATCCCTTCTTTTTTTTTTTTTTAAACTAGATAAATTACTTTATGGCCAGGAAGTAAAGTAATCCTTTTATGAGTTCAAATTGCTGTAAAAGTGTTGTCTTTCTTTTTATTAAAGACATTGTAGATTACATAAAGAGTTGTATCTTGTTAACAAATCCTCCTCCTATTATTTTCTTTTATATTAAATACCAATGATCGCCCCCCTTTTTTACAAGATTATCAGAAAGGGGAGAAAGAAAGGACAGTGACAGTGAGCGCGGATGTATTACGTAATTCTATCTTTTTCTCCTTTTCCCCTTGAGGTGTGTAGGCGTGTAATTCTGGGAGTGACTAAATTCCACTCTTTTTAGAGCATAAATTTATACAAATAAAGAAAATAGATTGGAATGTAATTATCATTAACCCAAGTATTAAACAGTGATTTCACTAAAATGAACAAGAAGTAATAAGTAATAAGTAGTAGTACTGTCTGTGGTTAATGTAGTCTTGGTCATAGACACGTACTGTCAGCCTCAACTTAATAAATCACATGGAACTGTTCCCAAAATTTAGGAATGATCCAAATTTTCTTTTGTTATAAATATATATACAAATATATATATATGCTAGATCAAAGTTCCTTTGGTCAATGATAATTAAAACGAACCAAGACTCCCTTTGATACATGTCACGGAACATTTTGAATTCTTTTTAATCCTTTCTTTTTCTCTTTTCTTCCATTTTCTACTTTTTTTTTTGCATGAAGTAAAAGCAATTATATTATATTATAATAAAAAAATGTCTTCCAATCATCCAGAGTAAGTCTGATTGTATATGACTCTGACCATATACTAATCTTTTATTCTTATCTATAGTAATAATGAGCATAATCAATCGCCAATGATAACTGGTAAAGAGTAGAAATTACATTCAATAACAATCGATTAACAATATTATAGAAATAGACACACAACCCAATACAACCAATAACAGCAACAACAACAACGATAACACTCATTTAAAAAAAGTGGCATCTCGCTCATCAACAAATACAACACTTGCTACTCAAGACATTAAACATTACTCTCATTGGGAAGCTGCAGGCACGCCGATCGGTAACTATGAGATATACGACATTTTTCTAAAGCATGAAAAGAAATATGGATTTCAACATGACAATATTCGCAACATATTTGACTACCTCTTGACCATGTTAAACTCTCGCTCGGCGCGGATGTCACCAAAGCAGGCTCTATGGACACTACATGCAGATTATATAGGGGGAGAACATTCAAACTATCGAAAGTGGTATTTCTCGGCCATTCTCGACCTGGATGATAAATATACACCCGCAAACAGCCCAACCGGCCTCCTGCTCGAGGAAGCTAAACGAGGTTGGCGCAAACGTATGGAGACGATGACAGATCACACTCGAATCTCACAATTAGCCCTCTACATGCTTATTTGGGGAGAGGCATCCGTCCTAAGATTTGCGCCCGAGCTGCTCTGTTTTATCTATCATGTAGCTGAAGAGTATGACGAAGGTGTGCTTTCGACCAGTGACACAGCAAACGTGGGGGATAATGGAACAGTCAATACCTCTGCCTCAAGTGCAACAACTCATGTCATATCCTTCATGGACTCTATCATCGCTCCACTCTACGCCTTCGTTCGTGACCAAAGCTATGAAGTCATCAATCATCATTATGTTCGCAAAGAAAAAGACCACAAGAACATTGTTGGATACGACGATATCAATCAGCTCTTTTGGAATCGTCGAGCTATATCTAATCTTTGCTTACGAAATAATGGCCCTATGCTCAAGGACATACCAGAAGAACGGCGTTATCTCGAGCTTGAACATGTGGATTGGAACAGGGCCTTCAAAAAGACCTTTTATGAAACACGTTCCTGGTCTCATCTCTTGACAAACTTTTCAAGGGTGTGGATTATTCATGCTGTCTCCTTTTGGTATTACATGGCCGCAAGTGTCGACTTTATGTATGCAAACAAAAAGAACGCCTATGGTGAAATCAACAGTCAGTTTGATCTGCCGGTCAAATTATCCATCGTGGGTTTAGGTGGGCTTGTCGCTATTGTCCTCTTGGCAGTCTCTACTCTAGCCGAGTTCATGCATCTGAGGCTATCTCTTCGTACACTCCGTATCTTGTCGACTCGTTTGCTGTTCTTGTTAATGATGGGTGCCTGTCATGTAGCTGCTACTTTCTATATCCTAAAGTACGACCATGCGAGTAGAAGGGCCTTGGTTATTTCCAGCTGTCAACTTGGCCTGGGTGCAATCTTTACCATCTTTATGGTCGTTACACCACCTGCATGCCTATTTAACCTATCTGGAACAGGTCAAATGTTTTCCAAGACGTTTACCGCCAACTTCCCTGAAATGACAGAGGATGAACGATTTTTATCTTTTTTACTCTGGATCTGTGTCTTTACGTGCAAATTTTTAGAGACATACTTCTTTCTTGTCCTTTCCTTCCGAGATGCTCTTTCTGTTACCATAAGAATGCAGCTTCACAACTGCAGTGAAGATCCTCTACTAGGACGCAGGCTTTGTTTGATCATGCCCATCGTGACGACCGTCCTGATGTTTACTGTTGAACTGGTCCTGTTCTTTTTAGACACCTATCTGTGGTACGTTATCTGGAGCACCATCTTCTCGGTATTCCAGTCCATGCGCCTGGGCATCTCCGTCATGACGTCCTGGAAAAGCCTATTTGTCAAAGTACCTACCAACATGTTCAAGAAGCTGACGATCGCCGCAAAAGAGGAGCTATCAGCCCCATTACGTCGAATGGCTTGCTCTCAAATGTGGAACGCCATCGTCATTTCCATGTACCGTGAACATCTTTTATCAATCAACAACCTCCAATCCTTGCTTTACCAGGTTCAAGTGTCCGAGGATCAAGACGGGCCGACTCTTCGTGAACTACATGCACCGCCTCTCTTTGATGCTAAAAAAGCGTTCCGTCCAAACGACTATTTCCCACCTCTTTCCGAGGCTGAGCGCAGATTATCATTTTTTGCGCAGAGCCTGTCCACGCGATTTCCGACACCTTGTTCTGTCGAGTCGATGCCAACCTTTACCGTGTTTACCCCGCATTATTCCGAAAAGATGATATTATCCCTTCGAGAGATCATACGTGAAGAGGATTCGACCACACGTGTGACGCTCCTGGAGTATCTGAAGAAGCTACACCCTGCAGAATGGAGCAATTTTGTAAAGGACACCATGTTTATAGCAGAAGAGAACCAGGATTCGTACCAGCCTTCGGACAAGGAAGATTTGCCGTTTTATTGTATTGGATTCAAATCATCAGCTCCTGAATATACCCTCAGGACGCGTCTCTGGGCTTCTCTTCGTGCACAGACTTTGTACAGAACGATCAATGGATTCATGAACTATTCGCGTGCTATCAAGATACTCTATCGCATAGAACACCCTGACGAAATGCTAGGCGAGTCTTCGTCATCGAACCCTCTTGTGGCTGATGTGGTGCGTAGTGGAGATGATGAAATACTCAAGGTGAAAAAAACCGACAAGGCCGAAGATAGACTGGAATCTATTGCCAATGAAAAGTTTCGGTACTTGGTAGCCATGCAGCGGTACGCTAAGCTTAATCAAGAAGAGAGAGCCAACTGTGAGTTTTTGTTGACGGAATATCCTAATCTACAGATCGCCTATATCGAAGAAGAATTGGACAGTAACGGACATGTCGTCTATTACTCAGTATTGATCGATGGTCACTGCGAAGTGCTTCCTAACAACAAGCGTGCACCGAAATACAAGATTAGACTACCTGGCAATCCGATCTTAGGTGATGGAAAATCTGATAATCAAAACCATGCTCTTATCTTTTCTCGCGGAGAGTTTCTGCAACTAGTCGATGCCAACCAGGACAATTACTTGGAGGAGTGCTTAAAAATACGCAGTATCTTTGGTGAATTTGAGCAAAATGAATCAAGACCACTAAAGGATATTTACGCTCTGCAGAGTAGTCAAAGTAAGGAGCCCTCTGTTCCTCCTGTGGCCATTGTTGGTGCTCGTGAATATATTTTCTCTGAAAACGTTGGTGTCTTGGGCGACGTTGCAGCCGGAAAAGAACAAACCTTTGGTACGCTCACACAACGCATCATGGCAAAAACCGGAAGCCGACTGCATTATGGCCATCCTGATTTTTTGAACGCGGTCTTTATGACAACAAGAGGCGGTGTAAGCAAAGCTCAACGTGGTCTACACCTAAACGAAGACATTTATGCTGGTATGAATGCACTCTTGCGGGGCGGACGTATTAAACACACAGAGTACCTTCAATGCGGCAAGGGACGCGACTTGGGATTCTGTTCTATTCTCAACTTTACGACCAAGATTGGCACAGGCATGGGTGAGCAGCTCTTATCGCGTGAATATTACTACTTGGGTACGCAACTTCCCTTGGATCGATTTTTGACTTTCTACTATGCGCATCCGGGATTTCATATGAACAACATCATGATTATCTTTGCTGTTCAGGTTTTTGTCTTTTGTATGACTCTCATAGGTGCCATGGCTGCGGTTCTACCACATTGCTTGGGCAGCAATTGCTTTGACGTACATCCGGTATACGATTGGTTGCAGCGTTGTATTATTTCCATCTTTATCGTATTCTTTATCGCCTTTTTACCACTCTTTATGCAGGAATTAACCGAGAAAGGCACAGGTCGAGCTTTGCTTCGGTTGATAAAGCAGTTTCTGTCTCTGTCACCCATGTTTGAAGTCTTTGTCACTCAGATCTACGCGAACTCTGTAGTTTCCAACCTGAGCTTTGGTGGTGCACGCTATATTGCCACCGGAAGAGGATTTGCCACTTCACGGTTGCCATTTTCAGTATTGTACTCGAGATTTGCCCATCCAAGTATTTACTTTGGTGCACGAACTATGTTTATGCTCATCTTTGTCTCTCTCACCCTCTGGATCCCTCACCTCATCTATTTTTGGGCAACGGTTACGTCTCTGCTAATATCACCCTTTGTTTTTAACCCACATCAATTTGTACTGATGGACTTTATCTGCGACTATCAAGAGTATCTCGGATGGCTTTCCAAGGGAAATGCAAGCTATTATCATGAACACGCCTGGGTTACGTTTTGTCGTCAAGTGAGAACGCAAGTGACTGGCAACAAGAAGAAAGCACGAATGAAGTCTATGGTGCAAGATAGCAAGCCCATTATCGCAGTACCTCGAGCCCATCTCTCGAGCATTTTTTTTACCGAAATCGTCATGCCCTTCTTACAGACTGCATTATGCCTCTTTTGTTACATCTTTTTCAAAAGTCGCGAACAAGTCGATGTTTATGGTGCACTTATCAATCGGGTCAATACCTCTTTAGGTCCCTCAAGGTCTCTCGGCCGCATCTTGGGTATCGCTCTGGGCCCCATCGTCTTTAATGCCATTGTTTTGATCTTGCTACAGGTTGTGTCTGTGTTGTCTGCCATTATCTCCGAAAACAGCAAGCGCAGAGGATACTACATAGCTATTATGGCACATGGTCTGGCCGTTATTGGCTTGATCTTCTTTTTTGAATTGTTTTGGGCCATTGAAAAGTTTGAAGTACGGTCGACATTACTTGGGCTCTTGGCTATATTCTCTGTTCAAAGGACTATATTCAAGATGGTGTTATCTATCTTTTTAACGCGCGAAATACACCATGATGCAACCAACAGAACTTGGTGGTCGGGCAACTGGAGATCAAGCAAGGTAAAAGAAAATACCAATGCGTCATAAGAAGAGACAACTAATATGTTTATAGGTTGGCAGACTTGCTGCAAGAGAATATGTCTGCAAGATTGTTGAAATGTCCGTGTTTACAGCTGATTTCATACTTGGTCACTTTATTCTATTCTTGCTGTTTCCAATTGCCTTAATACCATCTATCGATAAGATCCATTCACTCATCTTATTCTGGCTGAGGCCGTCTAAACAGATAAGACCAGCTGTATTACCAACAAAAGAACGAAGGAAACGGAAGCAGACGGTGATGGTCTACGGTCCCATCTTTCTATTTATGTTATTATGGTTTGTTGCATTAATCATAGTACCTCCCAAGGTTATACCTCGATTGTCAGATAGATATCATCATATTATTAAATACTTGTAAAATAAATAAACTTCCTGCCTTTTTCATTCATAGCTTAATAGCCGTCTTTCATTTGAATTACACATGCTTTGTGATACCTGCACCTACTTTTGTCTCCGCATAAACCCTTTTTTTTTCTTTTCTCTTTTCTTCAATGCCTCCTGCACCAAAGACGTATTGGTTCCACTTCAAATATTGGGGAGCCATTATCCCTATTGCTATTATAGCCTCTTTTCTCTGTAAGGTTCATGAGTGATATAAAGATATAATCATTAATAACACACACATATATAGACAAGACCATTCTCATACTTGGTATCTTTAATGAAATAAAAGACTTCAATACTGAATCCTGTGAAAAGATAACAGGTAAAGGCCAAAAACCAAAGAAAGAAAAAGGCTATTAAAGTATTATAAAAAAGGTCCAAAAGATTTCATGAATTGTGAAGACATCATTCTGTCTGATGAGCCCGGTGTTATTTATGCTTCTTGTGACCCAGTAAGATCCTACTACAATAATATTATGGGTGTCAATAAGTTGGTGCCCGGTCAACCTGTTGAGAATGGCGCTATCTGGAAAGTAGATTATAATCAGGTATGACTAAAACGCGCGCTTTTGTATTTATAAAACTGTTAACACACCACTTGACACAGCAACCTGCCGACATTAAAAAGCTGGATATGAGTCCCTTGCAAGACTACCACCCATTGGGTATTTCATTGTACATCGATCCTGTGTCTGGAGAAAAGACACTGTTGACGATCAATTTATCTCATAACGAACTTCCATCAGTTGAGATCTTTACTGTTCAACAGGACGAACTTGTCCACAAGCGTACTATTCGCCATCCAGAGCTGTATAGCCCCAATTCAGTCCACATCCTTCAAGATGACCGCTTTAGATCTCAAGATGGAACACCCTCTTTCTTCTTCTCAAACGATCATTACTATTCCTCACCATTGCTTAAACAGGCCGAGACTTTTCTTTTCCCCAAGACCAATGTCATGTTTTATAATGCTCGTACTAATCAAACTCAAAAGGTTATTGATAGACTCGCCTTCAGTAATGGTGTCACTGGTACTGATGATGTACTGTTTGTCTCTGAAACAAGTGCAGGAAAAGTGCGCCAATACAAGATCAATCGAAAGACGGACAAACAGGGACTTCCTTATGTCTCCCTTGACTTTGAACGTGAAACCAGGGTTAATGGCTCCCCTGACAACCTTCACTATTACCCTGAAAAGGAAATCTTGGCAATTGCCACTCATCCAAAGCCTATTGAATTTTACAAGATGGTCACTGCTCCTGATATCAACAAGGCTCCCAAGTCTCCTTCTGAAATTGATATTTGGGATATTTCTACAGGCGAAACTAGAATGATTTTGCAGGATGATGGAAGTCTCTATGGGACTTCTTCAACTGGTATCATCGATATCAAACACTCCAAACTTATTGTTTCTGGCGTTTTTGAAGAGGGCGTATTAGTCTGTGATTTGTAGAGTGCTCCCCTTCTTTTTTGAATACACGGTTTTTATAACAAATATAGTATCACATCCATTACATTACAAAATAATAAACTACAAACATTGTATATTAACTTCTCAAGGATACCCCTGTGTATATTTTCCTTCATATTCTTCCAAACTTAGTCTATCAGAGCAATTCTGGGTTTACAGCTAAAAGTAAATTGAAACATAAAATATTTCTTGGATCGACTATGTAACAGTGTAACGTTTGCATATTTCTCCTTTTTAAGTGCTTCAGTCTTATCAACCTTGTCTTGACATTTCTTGGAAGCCTTGACGGGAGCAGAAGTACAGTTAGTGGAAGGAGTAGGAGCAAGTAATACAGCTTGAACACTTGTATCTTTGTTGACTGCAGGCATAGATGTCTTTTCATTGATGACAACATTTGAGAGGCCAGGAGCAGATGTGTCTTCTTTAGCAACTTTCAAAGTAGTACGGATGATCTTGTTTATTACAACATTCAATTATAAAATAGATGGAACTAATAGATGTTTATCTTTACCTTTTCTAAGTAATGAAATTTCTTGAAAGTCATCATCACTTGCTTCGAAAGATGTATTTTTGAATAAATTTGTTTGTGCTTGTGCAAACAAAGAAAGGAACCCCACGATCGACAGCTAATGGACTCTTAATAAATGCCATATCGACTGTATATCTTACATACCCTTCTCTTTATTTCGCTTTGCCTTTGGAGGCGGAGGATCATCGTCTTTCTTTCGCTTCATGTTGAAGTAAAGAAAAAAGGAAAAAGGAAAAGTAACTGCGGATAGCCTTGTCATATTAAATTAACGATTGACAACATTGTTTTTATTAATTAATCATGTTTTCTTCAATAGTAACATGTTGGAATGAAAAGTCGCTCCACTTTCGCACACTACACATCTTACTGTGATCCTCAAAGTAGTTTTCTTTATAAAAATGATAGGATAAGGATACTAAAATGACACACGATGGTCATGAATCATCATCTAAACATTAGGAACAGTGGTAAAAGAAGTAATAGTAAATAGGGAAAAGAAGAAGCACAAACCCTAATGACGCCCATATGTTCAATGATGAAATATCAGTACGCAATTCGTACACACGTATACAGCATGTGTCTGGCTGATACGTTAAAAGTACTGCTCAAAATCATGTCCTTGACGGAGACTGTCATTTCTGCTGCTGCTTTTCAAAGTAAGAACAATGTCACGGAAGATTCTGTCAATATACTCAATAGGAATAACTGCAGCAACTTCTTCCATCGTTGGCAGGTTGTGAGTGCGCTTATCGTCTTCTTCAATCAAATGCATTCTCATCGATGAACTGATGATAATATAAGGTAATCCGCTTTCGGCAGAGCTATTGTTGTTAGCTTTATCCTCGCTGTTAATGCTAGAGCTTTCATGATTGTTCAATATTTCATATGCATGACGATAAATGCGTGTGAAGGGATTGCATCGAGAAAGCAGAGTTGAAGGGTTTCTATAATCTCATTGTCCAAATTTTCATTCTTTTCTGATCGTCTCTGAGCATCATACGAGGGATCATGGATGTACAATTGAGCATATGAAGGTGTGTTGCCCTCAACTAGAAGTAGAGGTCCTCGATGGTAACAAAGGGGGCGCGGTGGATCTGGAATGCGTTAAGTCCACATCTGTTACTGTTGACATTACATTCCTCTCACTGGGCTGCCTTCCTGCTCTTCTTGTTCATCTTACTCTGCAGTTGATACCAGAAATTGGCCGCATTACCTTTGGGCCTCGCGACGATCTATCAACCTTGGGATCTCAGGTGTCAGCGCCTGATAGATTTGACAACACTTCCTTTTGGATGCTCTCATGTGTTCATTGGACAATCCCTAACCCCACGCGAAAATCCAATGCAGTACCTATTCCGATAGTTGATGTCTCTCTTGATCAGTTCTGGTTCTTATGGCACAAAGACTACGATCTGCTTACAAAACCACGCCATCCGCCTTTGGCTCTGCCTGGTTCACTGCTTCTTCGACCTCAGTACTAGCAAACTTTTTGGCTCCTGACTATACCTCCTATGGCCTTCACACCATGGTTTCGCCTGTTACATGGCTATATCCCTACAGCTACAGCTACTTTACAGCATGTCTGGAACCCCAGCTTGACCACCTCTCCACTGTGTAGACTCTGTCAACATGACACAGAGACAAGCTTCCACCTTTTTGTAAGCTGCCCTCTCAAGCTCAACTTCTGGCAATCCATTTGAGAGATACTCTCTGCCGGACAAGTCTCTCACCGCAGATGAAATATGGTCTGTACTCATTTCTTTTGTTACGGTAGACGAACAAACCATAGTCGATACGGACGCTCTTTATTTCTTTGGCGCGGGTATCTCAACAATCTGGAAATACCACTGGCGGTGCGTATTTGATGCCACTCCGTGGTATACAACGGCAGTTGTCAACAATTTCGACTTAGAACATAGCGGATTCCTGTCGACGTTGCCTTTTAAACGAAAGGTATCTTCCACTATAGCCGCATAATTTATTTTAACAATTGTTAAATAAAGTCCACACTTTCATACAAAAAAAATTAGTGCTATAAAAATCCACCGGGGATGAGAGTAGAAAAAAAAGCGATTAAAAAAAAAAAAAACACACACACACACACACACACACACTTCAGGGCTCAAAAGTTAAACAGTTTCAAAGAGTTATTAGAAGTCACCGAGTCACCTAGGAAAGCGGTTTCCCTCAAAAAGACAACTGTGTTGAAGCTTGCCTAGCTCATAAATAAAAGGAGTAGATGATCAGCCAAGAGTTAGCGTGCCTTGTGGAAACTTGGGAGCCCGTAGGAAGCTTATTAAGCAAATAGAGATTTTATTTTCAGAGCCTGCAGTATTACTTTTTAAAGACACTGTAGTTGCAATTTCTATTTATTATTATACAAATACAACTTCCAATCTCTTTTTTAAATTGCATGCATCTTCCTCTTTTTACACTGTTTAAATAGTTAAATATACAATCTTGAGTATCTTTATTTTTTAAACTTACTAGCATATTTTCTTGTCCAGTCTCTAGCTGTAGCTTCATATCGTGCACGATCTGTCTTGTAAATATGAGCTAATTCGGGAACAAGTGGATCTAAAGAAAGAAACATGAGTAAAGTCTCTCTTCTACTTTTTTGTTTTAAACTTTACCGTCAGGATTGGGATCTGTGAGAAGGGAGCAGACAGACAGAAGAACTATTATACACACATCAGTATACTCTCTCTCTCTTTCTCTCTCCGTTAATATCATTTTTCCCTACCTTTTGAAATTGTGAGTGCAGGAGACCATTGATCTTTCAAAATGTCTAAACAAATACTACCATTACCGTTGATATTAGGGTGATAAATTTTAGTAGTAAAGTTGATCTATTTTTGATAGTCAGCTCGATGAATATGTATAAAGTAAAAGTAAAGCATGCCTTTGGAGGTTTGAAAGGATAGTCAGTAGGGAAATGAATAGACAAGAAAAAGACACCCCCTTGGTAAGGACTATCTTCGGGACCCATGATAGTTGCTTGCCAGTGGAATAAGTCATCGCCAATTGGACCTGCAGAGCAGGAAGATGGAGGGTCGCGCTCGAGATCTTTGAGTTCCTATAAGCAAGAAAGAACTTGTTAGCATCTTCATCCGAGATTACGCAGTTATTCTTTCTTTATAAAGACTATCAAGATGATAGCAAGTATAAAGTGTAAACAAAGAAAGAAAGAGTGATAGGTAGCACGGTTGCTAATATTTGTATTGAATAAAGTGGTTTACCTTGTTAATGCGCTTTAAAGCCATGATTGTAGTTTAGTTGTTTTGAAATAGAAAAAAGAGTAAAAGAATTTCGTAGAAGGGTGCTGTTTTTAATCCCAAAAAATACTACCGGAGCTTAAATATCAGTCTCCTTGAAAGGTATTCCACCAAACAATAAAGATAAACAAGTCCAGCTTTGTTTTAACTCTAACCGAGACAATAGTTTATATGAGCATTATATGGATTAAATACATCTCACAGGTTTCATCAAATAGAAGAGAGACATTTATCAACCATAAACAAAACCGCTTTTATTTCCGGTAAAGTATCTTTGACTTCAAACTCGGCATTTTGAAGATGTAGGTCATAAAGGTGAAAGCTTGGTCTCATAAATACATCAGTCTTATTACCGCTTTGAGTTTACCATTGCTTATATGCCTCCAAGCGCAATGCTTCTAATGTCAATTCACGCTGTTTAACAACGCACTTGTTTTTTATTAGCTTTCTTGACCAAATTAATCATCACATGCCTGCTATTTTAGTAGAGAATTTTGGAAGTAACTCTGATCTTGCAGAGACTGATATTAACGTATAAGTTCTACGAACGTAAAGGCCTTCACCAAGCTTGATTACTGATCCGAAATGTACATGGACATCTACAGCAGTAATATCAAAATTAATGTACACCAAAAGATACATTAATGGGTTCTGGTACCTGATAGTTAAATCGGACGTAACTGTGTTCTATTCAATTTGATCTAATACAGGCAGAAGCTAGCTTATTCACGTCATAATTCTTGATGTAGTATAAGAGTTTATAGAGTAATTTAACTTCATACTACTTGAAGAGCTTCCATTGATTCAGTAGTTCAGTGTTTTCCTTTTTAAAGAAAAAGGAAAAATATGTTTTAGCAAATATTAGCTTATTTCATCTGTCACAGCTTACAGGAAGCCACTGATCACAAAACATTCTCACTTCCTTTTCACAATTGATAATTAATCTGAAGACGTTGTTATTCGCATTCGTATCTTGAACACTGATATTGCAGGCAGGTTAGTCTTTTTAAGCTACATTTGTACTTGATACAGACATAAACTGTAGATTTATCAAGCAATATATAATGGCTCTGAAGCCCGTGCTTTTTTCCATTTACGAGCTCAGCAAGACTTAGCCAAAACTGCCAAATTAGGCATCTTTCTTCCAGTCTCCGATTCTGATTGGGATAGCCTATGAGTCCGGACCGGGCAATGCTTCACTAAACTTACATGCCCCTTCACGCTTTCAAGTAGTTCTGGCTCAAGCAGGGACATCAAGTAAAAGTAAAGCATCCATTTGTGATTTTCTTTCCTTCTCTCTTAACTTAAAAGGTAACTCATCTAAAAACTACCAAAAGGCAAATCATCTGTTTGAAGAGAAAACTCATCCATTTAATAGCTGATAATGGAAGCAGTTCAAACTTTCGGTCGCAAGGTATATCATTCGCAGATGTTAGATTAGAAAGCAGCAAAAAGAGAAAGAGACAGAGGGACAAATAAGAGATTTAGAAAGAGACGAAAAGAAAGACAGGACATGTAATGTAAAAGAGTAAATTTGATGAATCAGATCAGCATTGAAAAGCAACAATGAAGAGAAAGAACGAGAGAGACACACATACACAGTGAGAGAGAATATGTACAATGCAGGAATTACATGTCATTTGTAGAATTACAACGTTATTTACTAGTGGGACTATACAACATTTACAACCAAACCTCTTCTCTTTCTCTCGGCCCTTTCTTTTTTAACTATAGCAAACGACAATGAAAACAATTGACAGATTCTAATTGTCTTTAATAGAAAACCGCCACTGCTGTTGCTCACTGCAAGCGTGGACGTGGTCTCATCCGTATCAACGGTTCTCCTCTTGAACTCCTTGAGCCCGAGATCTTAAAGTTCAAGGTTTACGAAGTCATCCTTCTTTTGGGTGAAGAACGTTTTGCCAACGTTGACATCAGAATCCGTACTCACGGTGGTGGTCACGTCTCTCAAGTTTATGCTATCCGTCAAGCTCTTGCCAAGGCCATTGTTGCCTTCTACCAAAAGTACGTTGATGAAGCTGCCAAGAAGGAAATCAAGGAAATCCTTGTTCAATATGACCGTACTCTTCTTGTTGCCGATCCTCGTCGTTGTGAACCCAAGAAGTTCGCTGGTCCTGGTGCTCGTGCCCGTTACCAAAAGTCTTACCGTTAAAGCATTGCTTGTTTATTTTTTTGTCTTTTCTTTTATTAAATAAAATAATTGTGTCTGGAAAGAAGAAAGGAAAAGAGAGAGAGAGAGAGAGACATGTGGAACACTACTCTTGGCATCAGTGTCAATAATTTTTGGTTTCGGAGAAACAATACTCCTTGAAGTAGACACTTATCCTTTTTTTCGTCTTTCTTTTTTTCAGTTCAAAATGACAACCACTATTCGAATTGGCTACGGTAAAAAAGGGAGAAAAGATATAGACTTGAGACTGATAGTAGCTAATAGTTCCTGAACACTTTTCTACTCCTTTATACATTGCTCGTGACAATGGTTATTTTAAGGAGACAGGTGTTGAGGTTGAATTGGTCTTATGTCCAGGTAAGAAAACACGTATATCAATTCATACCATATTGAACACATGTAACCATAGGTGGCACTGGAGAAGTAAAGCGATATATATATATATATATATATATAAAGCATATATATTCACCGAGAATTATCATTAGATGACCTCTAAACTTCAAGAAAAGTCTATTGACTTGGCTATTGCACTTACAGAAGGACTTGTTGCTGGTATCAGCAAGGGCCAAGATTGGTACAAGATCGTCGGCACTTATGTTGATGCTCCACTTTGTAAGGTTTGATAAATTTAGTTATTCATTTGCTAAACGTTTTATTTCCCCAAGGTTGGGCGCTTTCTGCAGGAAAGGAATCCAAACACAATTCTGTTGATACGCTTCGTAATACCAACTGTGCTATCTCACGTTACGGTTCAGGATCTCATATTATGGCCTATGTATTAGCTGACCAACAAGGATGGCTTGAGAAGGATAAGAAACCATTTGGATTCAATGTTCTCAATAACTTCAAGGCCATGCGCGACTCAGTAAATGACGGAAGCTCTGATTATTTCATGTGGGAAACTTTCACGACCAAGCCCTATCATGACTCTGGAGAAGTCAAGCGCATTGGACAAATCACGCCTCCCTGGCCAGCATTCTTATTTGCTGCCCATACAGATTTATTACAAGGCCATACTGAAGAGTTGAAGAAAGTCTTGAGTGCAATTCAGAAAGCCACTAAGCAGTTTATGGACCAAAAAAATAGAGAATCTGTTCAAAAAGTTATCGATATCTTGTCTTATTCTGCAGAGGATGTCAAGAACTGGTTCAAGACAGTTTCTTATGCACCTCATCACCATCAAGTTTCACGTAATGCATTGGAAGTGACTTTATCCACTTTATTGAAAGCTGATGTCATAACTGAACCCACGAAAAAAGTTGAAGAACTTTGCGACCTTCAAGTTGCTGAATTAATTAATTAAAGGACATTGTTTATTATAATAATAAAAAAAGAGAGGAGGAAGCATAGAGGCTAAAGAATGTGTATGTGTTATAAAAATTGATAGGTTTATGAAACAAAAGGATATCATAATAAATAAATAAAAGATAGGAATAAAAAAGGAGCCATACATTATTCAGTCATGCTGGTAGGCGCAGTAGTGATATGAAGTTTACCAAATTGCTGCTGAAACTGTATTGAACTCATACGCTCTTGTCTTGGTCGAGGATTGAGATATTGAGAGTGAAGTAAATGACTGGTATTATTCTCTTGTTTGGCCAGTTCAACAAGCTGCTCAAGTTCTTTAATCTTATTCTGACAGTTTATCACCTCTTCTTTTAATTCTTTAATATGGTCTACTGACAGTTTGAGTATAGTTCCCTTGTTGATTGGCTTTCCATTGGTGCCAGACTGTCCAGTAGTCACTGTCATTACATTGGCACTTGCTGGCACAGAGTCCAGTAAATGATCTGGAAGTAAGGTAGATAATTCTTTGAGCAAGTATTAGTATGGCATAATCTGATGACTATTTGGCCTCACCATGAATTCTTTCATTAATGTTATCTCGTCTTCTTCTTTCTACTGCATTATGCGATTCTCTGCGCCTTCTTCTCTTTTCAAAGATTTCCTGATGACTTTTATAAAAGAAAAGAAAAAAGTTTATATGTTATCCAATGTAACTACTTCTTTTTTACTTTTTCTGGTTTAGATCATCATCTTCGTTTACATTTGAATAACCATCGATGATATGACCAGTAGAATTTGAAGGAGTAATCACCAAATCTCTTCCACCAAAGGAGGATGTATTTGAGTCTAAGCTAGTACTAAACCAAGCAGTTGATGGATCTGTATTAAACGTGCTATTATGAATTGCTATTGGCCCAAAGTTACTATTGCTACTGCTCCTATTGTGTATAGGATGATAAGCAGGTTGATTGAAACTGTTTCTTTGTATATTGCTTGGACTGTTGCTTATAAACAAATGTTCTTGGTTATCAATGAATTCTTGACCTGAATACATGATTGCTATTATAGATTTATATGAACAAAGGAGAAAAAAAGGAACAAATTATAGATAGTGAAAAGTGTAAAGGCTTTAAATAGGTTTTATTTTTGTTTTACCAGCTGACGATGCACCTTGCCGTTTATAGACAATCAAAAATAGATTCCTTTTTTTTCCTCTTTGGATTTGATGATACACCATATAATTAACATACTGCTTTATTATGCTTCTTTATCTTCCCCTTCCTCTTTTTTATAGAATCTATTTACTTTAGTTAACATGCATGCATAAAGGACGGGCAAAGAGTAGAAAAAAAGTAAAGGTTGCACGGACCAAGTCATATGAACAATGAAGTCGTTACCCCTTTTATTGTAAAATCATAAGTTATTAATCAAATAAAAGCACTAGAAGGAATGACAGCTAGACTGTATTCATTTTTTGTTTGTTATCTATCTCCACGACTATGAATTTATATTTTCAGTCTCATGATTTGCTTATATTATCAATCATGCAACACATGAAATGCTCAATCCATACTATGAACAATACAATCGCTCAAAAGCCCTTGAATACTTTCGAACTAAGAAATTACAATATCTTTTGAGTGATCCGCAGCTTGACTTTAACGAAGAAGTCATGTCAGATGCACCTGCCCTGATTATCGCGTCAAGTGATCGATATGTTCAAATGACGATGGTGTACGGCATACTAAACATGTTCATATATTGCATTTATTGTTTAAATTTGGTTACAAAATGCAGAAATAACTCTTGCAGGGCTCATTTACGCACATAATAAGAAGGCATTTCCTTCTTTACTTTCTGTTTTAGGTCTGTGTATTCTTTGGTCAAACAACTGTATGACTCTGAAACAAAATGAGCCTTCTTTCCAATTAACTTGGTACCTTAGACTATTCTAATCGCTTTGTATTTGTTGCCGAAGAACGGTATAATGAAAAAAATTGCTGCCCCTTATTAAGTTTACAATACCATTAGTATCGGTCAATAACATCTTTAACATGTATACTTCACTTTGTGTAAGCTGATGATCATGAATTGGTCAACGTTTACCATTGTGGCTAATATGACGTTCAACTGAAATACATGCGAGGCATATGTATGTTACTTTCAGATACATCAAAATATAGCTCTATATGAATAAGGAGGCGTCATCTTGTAAGATAGTAATTGGAGAATGTGGATCCACACTGCCGAGTATACATTATAATCATCAAACTCGGAATTGTATTTGCTGGCCATTGAGGCTCTACTTAAGCATAAACGATGCGATGGGCAATGGCAAACATATATCAACGTGATATACACATTACCATGCCTGAAAGAAAGCATGAGTATGTCAAGTGGTAGAGAATGGGCAAACTGAGTAACACTAATTGCCTATTTTGTACTAACTCTTGGCGTTACCTCCCGCCGTTAGATTGATCAATGCGTTCATGCGATATCCATCTTCATGTAATGATCATCGTTAAAGTGAAGTAAGGACAACTATTTTGCATTCGGATACTACACGTGTACAAGCGCTATTACTCCGTTCGTTCAACATCGTCCCATTACATCTACTGCTGTTGAACATCGCGCTTAATCAGAATATGGCTTTTAAACATCTGCACAATATTAACAAGCACAAATAGAGCAACATCCACCATCCTTTGATCACAGAGGCAATGAAAGCCTAAGCAGATTATACAAAGCTAGGAATGACTACTTTACTATTAAATTTAAGCGAAAATGATAAAGGCACGGCTTCTTAATATCTTAAGGTCTACTAGTGAGACTTGGACTACAAAAAATGAACTCCAGTATTCATCAAACCACTGATAATTACTCTTGAGCGCGCCCGGTCTATCCCCCTTATACGCTTATACGGTCATATGTCAATAGATATCCTTTAGGCATATGGAAGGGTATGCTACTCGTTATCCATCTTGGATCTTCAGCACTTTCAGGATAATAGCCTTCATATGAACTCTCGAAATTTCTCCAATATAAGCTGGCTTTTAACCGTTCCATTGAATAGCCATTAGTGGCTTTCTCTCTTAATCCAACACCATTTAAAACGTCCAGAATATTAACTTGAAGAATTTCCCGAGGTAGTGGAGCTTATGTACCATTGATTAAATGACTAGCAGAAAGAATGGTATAATAGCCTATCTAACAATAGTTTAGTAAGAGTATATCCAACTGTAAAGGATATGGAAACTGCGTATATGCGAAATTTTGTTCGATATAAACGATGGTGAATTCTTTCTACACTGTGAAGAAAACGTCAGGATGGCCTTTAACCCTAGATTTTATGCTTCTTTTCAACATAAACCAAGTTTACTATTATTACTAAACACGGTTCTCTTTCAATAATTGGCTTTGTTCCACATTCGATGTGATAAAATTAATAGGTTTTCAACATCTACTGGAGGCGAAGACTCCTATGCTGAAGCACTTCCCTGAGCTACCGATGTTAGTTATAGAAATTATCCTCTTAATACTAATGTTAGTGATTCAGGTTCTTCTTCCTGTAACCTAACTCTTAAGGAAAAGGCAGTGATTGATAGGTTAGTTGAAGTGTATGAAAATTGTACAAAACAAAACTAAATGAACTTTAATAACGATAGAATATAATAAAGCACCAGTAAATTAAACAATATCCTTTTGCATACATACATCTTCTTGTTCAGCTCGTTTTATTGTAATTAAAAGATAAAAACTGACGCTTTTCACTTTAAATGTATATTTAAGCAATCCCAAAAAAAGTTACAACACATTCAGTGTAAAGTAGAATGTTCGTTTTTTAAACGAAACACCTTACCCATTACAATATGTACTTAAAAGATCTGCAGCAATATAAACAGGTGGCACTAATTTATTTGCTCGCTTAATGCCAGTGGTTTTGGTAAAATCGAATGTTTATGAATAGACCACTTAAGTAAAGAGATTAAAGTAAGAGCCGTGGTAGTGCAATGCCTGCTTCTAGTTGACATTGAAATAAGCTGCTGTAAACAGAGCAAATGAAGTATAAAGCATCTCTTCTTCTATCAAAAAGGATAAATCTCTCTAAAAGATGATCCTTTTCACGGTAAAGGAAGGTTCATAGCCCAGATCATAAAAAAGAGCAGAAAAATAAGAAAAGCATCAAGGGCAAAGCAAACCTGCCAATAACTATGATTTACGCTTAGAATAACTGTTTACCAGTCATTTGATAGCAGCTATAAATAATATATCATTAATTTATCTGTATGTTCCTTCTGCCTTTATCTCAAAATAATGAATTAATATTAAAAGAGTGCTTATTTTTGCCTTTTATTGAATCATCATTTATCACTAAAAAAATAAGAGTGACCATCGGACCGCATTACTCTATAATCAATTGGATTAAGGTATGTTTGAAAATAAAGAAAGAGGCATGAAGGTTTTCGGAATTTAATACAGTCGCATGAATATCATTCGTAAGATTATAAGAAATAAATCAGTGTTTTGTCAAGTAAAATAAAAGGGTTGAAGTAGGATTTGTTATTTTGATATTCTTGGTATTTCGGTAAATATATAAGA
This sequence comes from Rhizopus sp. PT2906, assembly GCA_025529335.1. Taxonomy (NCBI): domain Eukaryota; kingdom Fungi; phylum Mucoromycota; class Mucoromycetes; order Mucorales; family Rhizopodaceae; genus Rhizopus; species Rhizopus sp. PT2906. The sequence goes on from JAMYHX010000387.1 coordinate 34,816, forward strand.
CGAAAGATTGAATGGGAAAGAATATAGAAAAGTTTACTTCTAAAAAATTAGATCAAGGTTTACTACTTTTAAAAATCTACTGTATTTATACCAAATGACAACCCAGAATAAGTAGGATGTGAAATCTTCCTGCTTGTTAAACTATTCTGACAGATATTTCCATAAGTGAACAAGTCCTCCTTTACGGTTTCTTTTGTCTGCTCGTTAGAGTTGATTCAAGGATCCATTGGCTCAATCCAATTGATTGTGCTAAAGTTATTATTCCTCCTGCACCTTTCTGCACGTGAGTATTCCTTCAGTTGTATCAAAACGCAGATTAAGTGAGGACTAATAGGCTGACAAGGAAACTATTCGTGTGTCGTAAACGGTGTACTTTCATTAGATTGTATAACAGTTCAGAAATAAACTTTTATTGTCTGTATTTTAATGCTTATCAAGTTATTCAGAGTCTTAAATAGAGACTTCAATGTAATCGTATTATATAGCATACCTCTATGAATACGGCATAGTCTTTTGAAAGAGGTTTTTTTTTTGGATCAAATCTCAAGATTAATACATTCCCCAGTTGGCTCGAAGGTACGTTATAAGATGAACAGCGTATTAATATATATCAATATGTTTTATTTGTAGTTTAGAACATATTCAAAAATTAGCTGACACCAACTGCGATGGTCTGTTTCTTATGCTAACTTAATCGCGTCCGTAACCTTCTCCGCTCTCCACTCTTTATTTCTTTTCTTTTGCTTTTCCTAACTAGCTATCGCTGGTGCTATCCAATATGTGTTTTTGGTAATATATTAAACATATATTTTAGATGCTTACTCATTCATCTTACTTTTCTCTTTCTTATTAGCTTCCCTCTTTTAATCTAACTATTTATTATCAATGTATTAACTTATGTACTTAATTTTTCTATATCCCATTCTTATACTTCTGGTGATTTCTTTTTATAACATTATTTGTTGCCTAAATTTATCATTTTATAATTTTTCTATCAATGTGTGTATAATTTCTGAATAAAGCATTAAACTAGTGCTAAATTAAAAAAATTGACTTGGATTAGACTTATCAGCCGAGTTCGAGATATGAAATAAGAAAATGATTCGAACCAAGAGAAAAGCTCACTTTAAACTAAAGAAGTTATTCAGTATTGTTTATTGATTTTAAGTCTTTAAAAATCTTATAACTTGCACTTTACAATAAAATATGTGGGAAAATAACGTAATGGCATACTATTTCGAATTTTTAATTTTGGCTTTGGTTAAAAAGAGTAACATCATGGAATAAATAGCTTAACAATAAGCTACGGCAGAACGGCTACTATCTCCTGTTGATGCAAAATCAGCAATAATTGTGATCACTTATTAAAAAAGGAAAGTAGTAGGATAAAAGAAATACTTTATCAAAAATTGTATAAAAAATAAGATACGGATTAAGTTTTTATTTATTTCAAAAGATTGAAGAAGATATTTATGTTAAAATAAAGTATATATTTGTTAATAAATTATGAATGTTTAAAGCAAAAATAGCATTCTCAATGTCATAGTTTTATTTTTAAAAGATAATCTTGGCTACTGTTATTTTTTAGGCTGTATAGAGTCATTTTTTGTTATAAGAAGAGAAATTTATGATGATTCAGAGCTAAGCAAAGTTTTACGAGTACTACTAATAACAATCTGAATAAAAGGCAATCACTACGTCTTGGCAAATCACCAATCGAATAGTCCGCTAAATAAAAATAAGAAATGGAAGCAGTGGTTGAAATAGTAGCGACTTAGTTAATGATAATTATGAATGTACATTAAAAAACAAGCCTATAGATGCAAATTTTTTAAGCATGGCTAGAAATGCTTTTTGAGCGAACCAAATTTCTTGTTTGCGGAAATCCAGACTAATGGTTAAATCATCTTTGCTTGCTTCACATGCTTATTTTCCTCACCTATACCGCTTTACCATTATAACTAAAGTCTGTTGATTTATGATTCATATAGTAACTGATAGGATTCTAAACTTACTGTAACTTCAAAGCTATTTTCTTTGTTAATTAAAAATTTACTCAATAAGCCTGTAATAAGTTTATTTTGAACTCGTAATTGAGCTATTGAGTGATTTTATATAATGATTATCAAATCTTGGTTGATTAATTGGGTCACAAAAATAAACTAAAGCAAATTAAATATCCTGGTTGTTGTAGTTGTTAAATTTAGACATAAATGAAGGATTTAAGAGGAAGAAGAAGAGCTATTTCAAGCTAATTGATGTTTTATTAAATACATTTAAAAGAAACTATTCTCGAATTTTTTATACCATTTGAAAATAGAGCACGGTCAATAGATTTCAGTAGCGAACGATACAATTTTAAATATTGCCATTTTTTTTGAATGTCTGTTGTAGCCGTATTGTAGAGTAGAAATTTGATAAATCTATTGCAATTAAGCAAGTATTTGGATGCAAGTTTGAAAATTTTGAGCTTATAAGTAACCATCAGATCTTTCCTGTAAAATTTAGCAGTAAACTTGTTAAAGGGCTTGTATTGAATAAAGCAAAGAATACAATCAGAAACCTTTTATGATAAAATTAGAGTATATTTATTGAAAAAATATAAAAAAAATTACAAATTAATGATTATTATAAGGAGCATCAGAAGACAAGGCTATATACATTGTCGTAGTAGGAAAAGTCAATTGAAGGAGCTGATAGAAAATCACATTGTAAACTTATAGATTACAGGCGAGACTATGGATAAAGTAGTATATTTTTACTTGAGTTGCAGCTTGATACTTGAAGAAACCACCAGACCTTGTATAGAAGAGAAAATAGAGAAAGGAAGGATACCAGGAATTTTTATTAAAAAGTTGCCTGCAACTACTGTATATAAGATAAAATATGACTCTGATTTTCTTTTCAAGTATTAGCCTTTGTTATTTAAAGTGATGTAAAAGCGTTAGATATTGAGTGAATGTTATTTTAACATAAGAATATTAAAGGGATTTAGTGTAATATCAAATTTAGTTACTAGACAATGGAAAAAGAAAAAGGATGGTCTATAAAGGGCAATACAAAGAGAAGTGTGATATAAAAGCCTTGTGTCTTTAGTTCATGAAATTTTTTTAGCTATTCAAGCAAGATAAAAGTACTTATAAAAAATTAAAATGGTAGGGGTGAGTGAATGTACTTAGTAGTTAACCTCGATTTTGAGACTAGGCTGGGCGTACAAATAGCAATTGGATGTTGGTTCTAAGTTATTAAGCAGTTAAAATTGTTGTAATCAACAATAGAATTAACACATCAAGAACAAATCCACTGGTTAGATCCTCAACAATGGCCCCTTAGACAACATGGTGTTGTTAAGAATGTAGAAAACAGAGCAGTTAGAGTCATAATCAACCACAAGTAAATTCATCAAGCATGTAGATACAAGTTATGCAGTAGACTTTCAAACCATTGGCTAAAATACACTTATTCTAAATACTCTTTTAAGGAGAGCTTGATAATATTGAATAAAAGAGTCCTAAAAGTATTGATCTGTCTTTTTGATAATGTAAAACAAAAATATAAATAAACTCTGCAATCAAAGCCCTAGATGTTTTGATATACAAGTGTAAAATTAAATATATAAGCAAAAAAAGGCTTGCTTCTTGACTAAAAGCTCTTGTAAAGCTGATCAAACTGTATTGAATAAAGCAAAGTAAATATGAGGTAATATGAAATAAAAAGCATCACAATGAAGACAAGACTTCTTTTTGTTGCAATATCTTGTTGATTTTAAAGGTTCAAGTAAAAGAATAAAATAATAACCTGAGTAAATTTTGTACCAGTAGTGACCACAAGATAGAGATTAAACATAGTCGACCATAGTAGTTTTTTCATATATATGACATTTAGCTGATTATATATTTACTTATTATACCGGAGTTATAAGAAGGAGAAAAACAATATGCCGATGTGGCCCTTGGATCTCTTTATTGGTGGGAAACAAAATGAGGAGTACATTAAAAAAAATAACGACTAGTATATAAAATTAATAATTTACAACACGGCATGTTACAAATGAAATTAGTAAAGGTACGTAATGCTAAATGTAGAATGGCTCTAAGCAATATAATAATGGAGTAATCTCACGCGAAGAATAGTTATTAAAGAAAGGATAAATGCGGCAATATATTATTCATTAAGAAAATAAAAGCCAAATTTTCGTTCACTTTCTGAAAGTGAACATCGCCTTTTTTCACTCCCAGAATATTAAGGAAACCTTGAAAAAGCAGAATATAATGCTCAAATTATCATGTTCTTTTTTAAATGACTTGGAATGCCCTTTAGAAGATTACTGCATAAAAAAGCGAAAAATTAACTTTCTTCTCTTATTCTAAAACCGCGTGAGTAATTTTCGAAAAAGAAAAGGATGTTATGTAATGGTTTATAAAACACAAGACAAAGACAAAAGAAGTACTCTTTGAGACTAATCTTTATTCTGAGATAAAGACAGAAGGAACATACAATTAAATAAAGGATCTACTATTTATAGTTGCTGTCAAAGGGCTGGTAAGCCACCATTCTAATCGTGGATTATAATTACTGAGGATATGATTGACTAACGGTTCCTGAATTCATAAAGAAAACTTTTAATCCGTTCCTAACACTGATCTTATTGTTCATTCCATGACCTGGGTTATGATACTGCTTTTACCCTAAGAAGGATTATCTTTTATTCAAAGAAGAAATTCTATTTAATTTGACTTACCACTAGAAGTGTGTACACGTAATCTTATAATGTATGAATTCACTCTATTCATACTGATTACAGTTGTTTATCTCAATATCAGTCACAAGTAGACTTGCTAACATAATTGTGTAAAGGAAAGCGATAATATATACATTTTTTTTAAATTAGAACTTGAGCATTATAGTGACCAACGGAACTTGAAATAAAAGCAGCTTGTACAATATAATTTTAAGCTTTATAGATAAAATAAGAAGGCTGTTATTCAATAATTAGTTTGGCTTTGAGAAAAAAATAAAAGGTAACTGTGTAGGCTTTAGGCTTAAATATATTGCTGTAATAAGTAGTGAAAATACAATTTTGCCTATTGAATCCTTAGTGATACTTGAGGTCAGTAGCAAAAACGCTAAAGAAAAAAAAAAGAATTTAAAGTTATTAAATGACTCATAGCGTAATCATCAGATTATTTAAAGTTGGTCAGACTTAGCTGTACAAAATAAAAAGAAAAAAGAATAATAAAGGGATTCTGAATCCGCTTGATTTGATACTTTAATAAGAAAAAGGTTTCGATCCAAGTTGTAAATGATTTTATTGGATGAATTCTTGTAAGTCCATAAAGATGCTATTCTTTACACTTGTTGAAATAAGTTTTTTAAACCAAACATCACAATTGGAAAAGAAGGAGCCAATTTTATACAATAAAAGAAGAGAAATAAAACTTAGGTCACCAGACAAAGAGGATCAACAATTTGTATTGGCATTACAACAGCACTGTAATATACCTTACGAGATTGGCAGCATGAAACCAAAACGAAAATTTCGTTCAAATGATATTCACATATTTTGGAAGAAAAAAAAAAAAAAAAACTATAACGAAAAAGATAGCATATATGACTATTTTACTTGTTTCTCGTTGCCACCAGCTCATTAGTTTGTTGAATCAACCATCTTTTCTCTCTTTTTACATTATCCTTATATTCATATAATATCATTACCTTTTAATGATTTTTTTTATTTTTTTTCTGCAAAAAATCCTTTGAAAATTGTATTAATTTGCCTTTTAATGACTCAATAGTTATACTTTTGCTTAGTTACAATATATTTATCAAACACTTGAGTTACCTTAAGGCACGAATTTGATAAAGATATTAAAAATAAGTACCATTTTGGGAGTAACCTTAGTGATAGTTTGAGTATATGAGTAAACATCACATTTGATTAAAAGCTCAGCTGGTAAATTTGTTAAAAGAATTTTTAAAAGAAACTAAAGAAAACGATCCTTTTTTTTATGATTCGAGTTGAAATAGATGTCGTTTATTTCAAAAAAAAAAAAGCTTGGGTTATTTATACTAGGTTGGTGTTGACAAATATACAATTGTAATAATAATAATTTAAAATAATGATAAATGATAGTAAAAAAAAAAAAAAAAAAAAAAAAAAAAAAAAAAAAAATAAAAAATTGGATTGTTGTTGTTTTGTTGTGTTTTGTAAAAAATAAATTTTTTAAAAATAAATTTAAAAAAAAATATAAAAAAAAATAAAAAAAAAAAAAAAAAAAAAAAAAAAAAAAAACATTGCAAATGTGAGTTTGTTATGGTTTAGGTTTGAGTTACTTGATAGGTTTATTGTTGATAATTATAGGTTCTCATCGATAAAGTAACCTTGTAATAAGGTACTTAATGATAATTGGTTCAATATGTGACCACCAGATCTTATACAGATCAAATAGAGATAGCAATAGGTTAAAATGAAGTTTAATGTAACTTCAAGGGACTTTAGAGATCAATGAGAAGTTATATTGTAATTGTTTGTTTTAGCTTAATGTACTTGATGAGTTTAAAGTTTTCAAGATAGGTTTAAAGTAAAAAGAATAAAATAAAGTAATAAAGTAATATAATATGTCGTGTTAGTGACCACCAGATCTTTGTATAAGATCAATGTAGAGCAATATAATGTTGAGACTTGTAAAGTAAAGTAAAAGTAAAGTAAAGAAGTTTTTTAAGCAATAAGTGCTTAAGATAATATAAGAGAAGCTACTGTGATCAGAAGATTGGTTTTTAAGATGTCATCTATTTCAAGAATAATTTGGAGATATTTATACTATTTGAATAAGTAAATATGCGATATAAAGTAAATGATAAATAATAAATGTTATATGATAAATCATAAATCATAAAAACTTGCATAAGACATGCAGAGTACAAGATACCAAAAAGGATATTGTAATTTTTCTTAAGGGTTGTAGAGGTTGTAGTTAATATAGAGTTTTCTTGAGTTTTTATAAGTTTAGGTGCTTGAAGCGACCATCAGAACTTTTAAAGTTGAGCAAACTGAAAAATGTAAAGTAAGATAAAAGATAAAAAAGAGATCAGGAACTTTTATAACAAAAGTTATGTCCTGTTTATAAAGAAGAAAAGGGAAGTTGGTTGATTGATT
>JAMYHX010000388.1:0-41833 GCA_025529335.1 Rhizopus sp. PT2906
CTGTGGCACTGTACCACAAGCTTTAGTGCCGCAGTTGATTTGAGGCTGAGAAATAAAGCATTAAAACCTAAAGAAAGCTCTTGCTCTTTACCTTTTTTGTATTCTTCACCTTTTTCTTCTCTACATATGCCTACCTTTGCCAATTATCCCTCTGCGCTCCCCTATCTTGACGAACTTCACAAAGAAGACCTGCTGGCCGAGTTAGTTGCTAGCCTTAAAGGTCAACGTACGCGTAGGATCAGGACGAAGCAAGAAGACACAAGCAATCCATTCATAAACTCTATAAACCACGCTGCCAAACTCAATCTTACGAAAGAAGACAACGTCACCTACTTTTCCACCTGTGACCCCTGTTTGGATCTTTACTATGCATCCTATAAAGTATCCGACGACCGAGACTTACGACGTATGCTTGAGAATGCATGGGCGGTCGACGCTGATTTGACGTTACACATCATTTTCTATATTCGGTCTATTCACCGTGGGCAGAGTTTGACAGCGCCGTTCATGAGTGCCTTCAGCTGGTTGCTTCAGTATCACCCACGCACAGCCCTGGCTAACCTGCATGTGCTTGTAGATGGAACAGTACGCACGGATGCTGCACTCAAGGCACAGGAGAGAGAAGAGTACTTCAGAATCAAGGCAGAGAAAGAAGGCAGAGAGTACAAGAGGCGAGACTATGGGCAGCTGTTAGAGAGACGAGACTTCAAGAGCCATGGATGCTGGAAGGACCTGTGCACGATCCTTACAATCTATGCTCAAGGTGAACTTCGGGGACCTTCTGGTGCTATTTACAAGGCACTCAAGTGGCCAAAAACAGCTACAACATATAGATATGCAATTAATGAACGCCAAGAGCGTAATCGTAGGCGCAAAGAAGAGATGACTCGCGAAGAAGCAAAGAAGGATGCAGAAATCTATATCAAGAAAGGGGCCGAACACAATGCAAAGGCCCAGGCTAAGGCAAAAGAAGCTAAAGAAAAGACACGTAGAGAGAGAAATGAACGCGTTACTAAATTATTACAAGCTGACCCTCTCTACCGTGCACTTCATTTTACCATTGCAAGACTGTTTGCCAACCAACTCAAGGCCGACATGGTTCAGCTTCAAAAGAATAAGGATGCTATTGAGCAAGGTGTGCTGAAGGGACGCCATGCTTTAGGATTCAATCTTAGTTTAGCAGGAAAATGGGCGCCTTCTCTGTGCCGATCTCATGACAAACACACTTTCCTGGCCACTTCTATTGCCGAGCTTCTGTTTCCTCCCGAAAAGCATCAAGACGATGGCGAGTCTCGTGAGCATTACCTTAACAAGATTAGAGATCTATACCGCAAGCAATATCTAGTTCCTCTTCGTGATGCGTTGGATATAGTTGAACACTACAAAGCTGAAGGCAAATGGAAGAAGATTGATTTTACACATGTTCCAGCGATATGCTTGAAACACAATTGGGCACGATTTTACAAGCACGCTCCTTATGCAGTAACGACCTTTTTGAATGGATCTCCATTATATGTAGAGAAAGCTAAAGGCGAGAAACGTACAACTTTTTCATCAAATGCCTTACCAAGAAGAATAAAAATCAGTGGTGAAACTACACTTCCTGGAGACCTTTTGGCTAATATCTTTGATCCCGAAATTCCTAAAACATTGCAGCCAATAGTCAATTTTGCTCGTGATGCTAAACGAAAAATCTTGGACATTCAAACAGAAATCACCAATAGACAATGGGAAAATTTGATTGAAAGCTTCCGCAAGACTTCTCTATTGAATACCAGCAAGTCAAGTAATACAGTTGATCTTGGCGAATGCATTGCAGTCTGTAATTTAAGTGACGCCATGTGGTATTCAAGGTCTTCAAAATTAGTTCACCACGGTGTTGCCCTTTCCTTGATCATTGCCAATCTTGCAAAGCCTCCTTTTGATGGGTCTATCATCGCTTATTCGAAGGGACCTACTGCCTTCAAGTTGGATACATCGCTTCCTTTTGATGAACAAGCTCGTCAGATCATGCAGAGAGTGAATAATTCAAACGGCTTTGACCTTAAAGGTGTATTCACTGACATCATACTCCCACTTGCTGTCAAAAACAAGGTTAAGCCTAAAGATATGATCAAGCGAATGTTTATTATTACAGACAATAATTTTAATTTTGGTGAACTTGAAGCTGAAAAGCTCGAAACTGCCTTTGGTCTTATCCGTCGTAGGTATCATGAGGCTGGCTATGAAGTCCCTGAAATGGTGTGGTGGAATGTTGCTGATCCTGGTAGTTGTACAATGTACGATCTGAAAGCACCTGTAAGCAAGGATGATGCTGGTGTCAAGATGCTTACTGGCATTTCTGCAAATATGCTTAAGACATTCCTTGATGGTGGTGATATAGATGAGGACAAGGCTAAGCAAGAGACTCCATTGGACTTTGCCAAAAAGGCAGTATATCATGAAAGCTTTAAGGATCTTGTCGTTGTAGATTAACCAAATAATAAACAATATACCACTTTGTACTATTCATGCTGCCTTTTCTTAAGTAAATCCTGAGCTACGAGTGTAAGAAGCACTTGGTAGGCATAGTTCAATACATACATGACACAGTCTTTTCTTTTTTTTTTTTTTTTTAGCGAGTTTAAAAGCTGTGATGAGCTTTGAGGTAGTATTCCACTGTGCAACGTATACACATTTTGAATCTCAATGATGACAAGTCCTTGGTATAAACTGGGCATATAAAGTACATGACATACATTACCATTAAAAGATAAATTGATACCCTTCATCTATACTCCTTACATGCGATAAATAAAGCTCTCATGGCCCAGGCTGCATCAAAGATAAATGCAATGGCCTCTTTGTTTTCTTTTGTCAAGTTGACCAGACCTTCAATGTCATTCTCGACTGGCAACTGTATTCTTGGCGTTGAAGGTAGAAGGGCTTGGCAAAGAAGGGATTCAACTGACCGGCTTTGTCAAACGAGCAATAATAATATTTATCAATAACAAATTATAATTGTTATTATTTGCTTCTGAACTTGTGCCTTTGTTGACATATGAAGTGACGACATGTAATAGGCTGGTAAGACATGTGTTTATTAAAAACAAGCATTAATCATAACGATGCTCTTCATCACTAAGACTCTTGATACTGTGTGAGTCGGAAAAGGGATGGTCTACATCTGATCCATCAACAGATCTTAACCAGTCTCTTTCACTGACGGCATCCCAACTTTCTTCTGTGTCTGATAGTCCTCTTGCTGATTGAACTGTAGAATTGGTTGTAACAGAATGGTTCTCTGTTGTAGTAGAAGGAGCAGGGAATCGAAGTTCATGTGGTTCGGCGTATGAGGACAATGAGTGATACAAAGAGTTGCTACTTGTTCCTTGATGATTGTTATTTTGCTGTTCCTGCTTGTCTTCATCATCGCTATGACTGGTAAGGTTCATGTTATTTTCAAATTGATGGGAAATCGAATCATCGCTTTCATGGGAATCCATAAAAGGGTTAAATGTACTTCCGTATTCTGCTTCTGTTATCGTGCTTGACATGGAGGTATTAGTATCTTCTTTCTTCACTTGTAGGGCTTCTCGACGTTTTCTTAAAATTTCTTCTTCTCTATCCAAATAAGCTTGTTCTGCCATCAACCGTCTTCTCTTTTCATCGAGACTTTTTTCTAGCTCAGTTAGCTCGTATTGGTCTTGATCAAACTACGAATGCATAATTGTTCAACCAAATTTTAATCCAAGCTAACCTTTGTTTTATTTTTTTTTATTTTTTTACTTACGTCGAATGTATGTCCTCTTCTATTTCTTAATTCATACTGGTCATTGCTCGTAGGATAGGCTCTCAGAGTATTCCTATCACTGTCATCGTCATCCTCTTTTTTATTATTTTTATCCTTTTCATCATCTTCAAATTCAAACTCATTATTCGTCCTTTGGTTCCTGCCTTCATATTGAGCATAAGTGCTTCTCACAAATTCTTCGTATTCTCTCCTTTCTCTATATTGCTCATGCCAAGTTGTAAATAGTTCATATCCGCCCCAAATAGCAAAGGCTGCTGCAACAGCACCTCCACCAATTAATACAACTGCAATAGCAGGATGCATTATTATCAATCAAAAAGAGAAAGTGAGAGAGAAAGAAATAGACAAAATTGCTGCGCTAAATTAATTTATGAATAAGGAGATGTTGGGGTGTCTATTCTTAGCCAAGCCTTAACAAGTATAGTTTCCATATTGCTTATCGGGAACTTAATTGCCTTATAGATATTACAGTGCCTTTACTTTCTACAGCATTGTATTTAATATATGCTGATCGAGAAAGAAGTTCATCTTATTTGTTCAACGGTGAATGATAATAAAAAGTGGAGCATAATGGCATAATGTCCAACAATGTCCAGAACAAGCAGCTCTTTGACTATATCAGCAGGTGATAGCGACTTCCTGGATCTTTGGGAACCTTGATAAATTATTTTCATGCTGCTCTTCCACATGAAGCCAAACTGTACAAATGTTGCGTCTTTGGACTGTCAGCAGAGGAGCACCAGCAATGTAAATAGCGCCACTTGTTAAAAATAATCCCAGTGCAACCAATGAGCTTAAAGGTGTGGTTACTCTGTCTTTGTCAAGGCTTTCTCTCTATACATTATGATAAATTTTGTAGTCAAACACACACAGGGAAAGATATAGCATCCAGACATGATACGCTTGAGCAACATTATTCTGTAGCGTTTCAATATACACAATTGTAACCATAGGGTCCAGCAATATCTTTTGATAGCTTGAAAACAGTAACCATTTGCCCTCTTTATGATATTCATGTTCATTCAAAGTCCCTCGATATAATAGCCACTTTGAGCTTTTGTCAACGATATGTTAATATAGCGCTGGGATCATTTATTATCCTTCTTTGACATCAGATCTGTGCCTGGGCGCAACTTGGAGTTAAGGAGTTGTACATACCATTCTAAATTATATAGAAACAAAGCGAAAGAAAAGCAGAAATACATAATAAATGTCCGCCTGGATCAAGCCAATCCTTTTTGAGGTTAATGCTAACAAAAAAAAAAACACCTTTGATCAGGGTTAAAAAAACAGAAATATAATGGGGATAAAGAAATTGATGAGCCGATGTAAGGAACTTTTGATCATGCGGATGCTTAGTAGATACCAGTTTATCGCGGTACAACCGGTCTAACTGATGCAGTATCGAGCAGATAATCTGATTAGGAAAGGATTAGACCAGGAGGAACTGAAATGATGTAAATCTGAGCATATTCAAAAGAAATAACAATGAGTCTTTTCATCTGACACTTTTGGTTCTTCATAATCTGATAAATCATACGATTGTGTAATATTCAAACATTGGGCCCGCCTTTGGGAGCCAGTGGTTTTATGATTAAAATCTCAATAGAGAAAACATATAGTCTGTAACCATCCGTAAGTTTATCAGCTATAACATATATTATAGGTCTGATATATGTGTGTATAGTAAATGAGTTAAGTAAAGATTAGATTACAAAATACGCATCAATAAGCCCTTTTCTGATGATGCTGTCAGTTTCAGTAAAGTTGACTATGTCGTGAACTTTTTTTTTTTCAGAAATAGGATTATGGCATGAATGTGCATCCTTCTTTTTTTCATAGATAATCTTAATATGTTCCACGTAAGCCAGGTCTACAAAGAGCAAAAGATGAACAGAGGTCATGTCAATGCTTGAACCTTGTCAAGAAGGGTAAAAAGTCTGTCCAATCAGAGCAAAGCATATTCGAATAAAAAAAAAATAGTGCAAATTCTTTTTTTTTTCTTTATAATTATTCAACCATGGTCGCTTACGGAGGAGGTTATTATTGCTAAAGAAACAATGGAATGCTAAAGAAATTAGAAACTAACACACTAATCAGATGAAGTAAATGCTCTTGTTTTGGACATTGGCACAAGTTCAGTACGTGCCGGTTATGCTGGAGAAGACACCCCTCGATGTATGTTCCCTACTAGCTTTGGATATCTTGAACAAAGACAACAACAAGAAGGAGAAGACGTATCGATGGATATAAAGCGACAGTATTACATTGGTGACAACAAGATAAACAAGCTCAAAAGTCACATGGAGATTAGACATCCTTTAAAAGACGGCATAAGTAAGATTCATATTCAAAATATTCAACAATGACGCGAATTATTTTCTATAGTCGAGGATTGGGAGGCCATGGAAAACATTTGGGAAGAAACATTCCGATCCATGCTAGGCATTCAGCCTGAAGAGCATCCTTTACTGTGTACTGAACCAGCATGGAATACAACTGAGAATCGAGAAAAGGCAATCGAATTAGCTTTTGAAAAATTCACATTTCCTGCTTTTTACCTTGCTCAGGATGCCGTGATGACAGCGTAAGAGTATATGAAATATGATTTCTTTTTTTTTTCTAAAATTGGAAAATAGATTTTCTGTAGGAAGAGGAACAGCACTCGTACTTGATTCAGGAGCAGGCATGACAAGTGTTGTGCCTGTATATGAAGGATATGTGTTAAAAAAAGGAGTATTGCATCAGCCTGTCGCCGGAGACATGTTAGCAGACCAGATCAAGCAATACCTGGAGAAAGAGTTAAACTATAAAGTAACACCACATTATACAATTGCTAAAAAGAAGACAGTTGAAGCAGGGCAACAACCACAGATAGAATTAAAGTCATTAGATGGAGTAACTGAAAGCTTTCATGATTATCAAGTGAATGTAAGGGATGAATTAGATAGTACATTTTATGTTCTCTGATATATTCTTATTTAGAGAGTCTTGAATGAATATAAAGAAACTTTATGTGAAGTATCCACTGTGACATTTGATGAAAGGTACGAGACATTGTTCAAGGTAGAATCTCTCTCTTTTAATGTCTATTGTTATTAGTCAACTAGAATCAAAACCAAAGAAATTGTTTGAATTTCCTGATGGATATCATAAAGAATTTGGCATCGAACGACTTAAGATGTCAGAACTATTCTTTCAACCAAAGTTAGTTTTGGATCAGGTAAAGTTTGAACAAGCATTAATATATACGTTATACTTATAGTTATATAGGAAACAAACTATTTGGGAGCACATGAAATGATTTATAATAGTGCAAGTAGCTGTGATGCTGATCTTCGCCCACTTTTACTAAACAATATTGTTATCACTGGAGGAAATACGTTACTGAATGGATTTACCGAGAGATTAAACCATGAGTTACCGATAAAGGCACCTGGAGTAAGTTGTTTGTATGTAAAATGACTTGTCTTTTTTATTGATGTAATATGTATAGAGTAAAATCAAGATTCATGCATCAGGAAATACAGTGGAACGTAAAAGTGGCAGTTGGCTTGGTGGATCTATTTTGGCATCATTAGGTACATTTCATCAGTTATGGATATCAAGGAAAGAGTATGAAGAGCATGGAAAGTCTATTATTCACAGAAAATTATGAAAATACTTGGATCGTTTTCGATTATTTAATGTTAGATAGTCTGTAACATTTGAATGAGGATGTGTAGGTGTTGTTGTGGGTGAAGTGTTTGTAGATTGTGATTCCTCTATTAATAAAGGCGTTGTGCTAGTTGATGAGTTTATATAAGTGGGTAATTTTAGATGCGCACAGTGCTTTTCCAATATATCGTATAATGTGTTCTTTGAGAATGGTTTTGGTAGGATATCATTCATTCCAATATTTATATACTCCATTATATCAGCTTGTGTAAAATTAGATGTCATGGAGACCACAGGTGTCATGGTGTCAAATCGTCGTATGTTCCTTGTAGTGGTGATTCCATCCATATTAGGCATCATAATATCCTACATTTTTTTTTTTTTTTACAATAAGAATCATGTATATCTACTTTTTTTGTTCCTTTACCATCAGTATTAAATCGTATTTATTCACATTTAGCTTCTCCAAGGCTTGTATACCATCCTTTGCTGAATCAACTGAGCATTTCATCATGGCCAACATTCTACCACAAACATCTCTATAGACAGAATCGTCATCCACCAAGAGCACACGAGGTGGGGTTGTCCAATTGCCGGTGAGAATAGGTTTATTCTTGCCCTTATTACTTGCAAGAAATTGTTGTTGTTGCTGTAACTTATCCAGGGCATGAGTTAAAGAATGGTGATCATTCTTGATAGGATTACTATTATTATTACTGTTATTGCTATGATTATTGTTGTTTGCAGAGATGAGTTGAATGCATTGTTTTAATAGTTCATCCTTTTTTAATAAATTTTGCTGAAACTGTAACAGTTCACTCGTGATCGATTTGTCCCTTTTATGCATTTTCTCAACTGACAACTCCAAATCTTGTTGTGATTGTTTCATCTGTTTTATTTGTGACTGAAGTCTTTTAATAAGCTGCCTAAGGTCTTTGATGACATCGTTATCTTCTGCTCCATCCTCTGCTGCTACATCATCCTTTTTGGCCGTCGTCTTTCTTTTGATCTCTTCTAATAAATCTTTTCTGTCCCTTTTAAAGAAATCATGTTTAAACTGCCATACCTAATATAAAAGTTTAATAGGGTGTTCCTTAGAATTATCATGGTAAACTTTGCCTGATCATGCTTATTATTCCTTATTTTATGAAAATCGTACTTGTTCAATTGACGTACAAAGCTTGCAAAGTTGCAGTGTTTAAAGTGTTGTGGTAATATTATTTTTGTAAAATCATTGATGTCTTTTATCAAAAAGCTTGTTCCTGAATTATCCCATGAGACGATATCTTTAAATGCTATATTTTCCAGCATTCTTTTTTTTTTGAGTTAGATAAAAAGTTTATCCAATATATAACAATTTACTTACAGGTATAGCTTTTGAATAAAGTCAGGTATATTATTTCTACTTGTCTTCTTTGGACTTTCTTCCATCATTGCTTTTTAAGAAAAAAAGAGGAGGGGAAAGGTTGTGAAAAAGGAGGGGGGTTGAAAATAAAGTGTTTATGTGAAAAGAGAAAAAGCGAAAAAAGGTAAAACTTTTCTTATTACAGTCATTCCACTCCCAACTTTGCACACTTTCCGAAAAATTTTGGCTCAAAATGGAAGTAGACCTTAAATGGTTATTCCACGTCACTTTTACAGAAAACAACAAATCATGTTCAACATACAGAGTTTAACTTAAATGAAGTGCATTGGCTCCAATTAAATTTGAAAGCAGGTTAGTAACGTCTAGAGATCAAGTTTATTATTCACAAGTATATCGGTGATTGTATATGTCATTTAGTCTCCCTTTAACTTTTACCCTCTTTTTTAAATGAGCGCTAGTTTCTACCTTGATATTTAAGAGAGACTGTCTGGTGAAAGCTGATTATTCCACTTTACTCATCTGCACTTTTTTTTTTCTTATCTTCTTTATCACATAATAATTCAATCATGTAATGTTTATGTCTTTATTTTGACAATATATATTTTCTTACTATAATGACAAATCGTTGTTCACACGTACAGTCAATTTTGCATAGTTCAACAAGATGCATTAAAGATGAAACCTTTAGTCATTTATACTCAGCTAAAGTAACAATTAACTAAATAGTCATTTGTGTCAATCTCTACCTGACAAATGAACATACCCTGTTGAAGCTATTACTATGCCATATGTCAAACTGAAGAATAGCAACGTGCTCGGGCATAGAATAGAAAAAGGTAATGTAAATCAAAACAGAGAGGGATACACATACACACACACAAATACGCATCAAGCGTGCAGAATGAGAGATAACAATAAAGCGATAATAATGTGTAGCTTAAGTGGAGAAGCAGGGCAGCTGCTGATTTGTTCATTACCAAAAGATATTTTGTATTTTTTTTAAAAAAAAAGTCATAAGAATAGGTTCATCACTACATATATGCAATATCTCCTTTTTATTGTCAAATGAAGCATAGATGTGCTTGTAGACGAGATCTAAAGCAACTCTGTCATGATCTGAGTTTGATAAAGACGGACTTTTAATTACAGCCAACAGTTCCTCTTTCCCTCTTTCTCTTTTCCATAAACAAATATGGGTGTAGGATCTTCTAAACACAAGATTACTTCACAAGACAAAGCGATATTGGACCTCAAGGTTCAACGAGACAAATTAAAGAAATACCAAAAGAACGTAATAAAGCTACCTTTATTACTAGAAATGAAGAAAAAAAAGATACATAAACAATAGCTTAATGTAGTCATTGAAAAAGAAGTAGCAGCAGCCAAATTGGCTCTAAGTCAAGGCAACAAAAAGAAGGCACTTTTAGCACTAAAAAAGAAGAAATATCAAGAACAACTATTGGAAAAGACAGATCAGCAGCTTTTAAATCTAGAAGAGCTTGTAATCATCACGAGAAAACAAAAAACCACATAGACTAACAATATCTTAGACACATTCTATAGAATATGCTCTTGTTGAGAAACAGGTCTTGGAAGGGTTGAAGAATGGTAACTCAGTATTAAAAGAGATTCACAAGGAGACATCGATTGAAGCTGTTGAAAAGTTGATGGATGATACAGCCGAAGCCATTGCCTATCAGAATGTAAGTGTTATCTTGTGTATCAAAAAAAAAAAGTAAAATCTCACGTTATCCCCAAAGGAAATTGATGAGATGCTTCATGGTTTGATAAGTGCGGAGGATGAAGAAGAGATTTTGAAGGAATTAGATGAGCTGACAGAAAAAGAGGTATAGACTGATTTTACAATTATGGGAATATAGCTTTCCCAGGATAAGGTTTATCTCATGAAATTTTCAAAGGTTCTATCGGAGCTCCCGTCAGTACCCAATGATTCTTTGGAAATACCGATGGAGAATAAGTTACCTGATGTTCCAACTCATTTACCAACTAAACAACAAGAAGGTAAGGTGATGGCCCTTGTTTAGATTACATAAGCTTCTAACTAAATATGCACACAGATGATGAGCCAAGAAAGGAAAAAAGAGCTATATTGGCTAATTGAGCTATCTCTTTTTTGATATTAAACTGGAACAAAATTTATCCTCGTTGAATTTAAAAAGCCTTTATAAAACTGGATTACTTATCTTTTCTTTCTTTTTGTATATTCATTTTTAATGTCAAAAACTGATCACGACGAAAAGTTTGAGCATGACACTCACGTCACAACTGAAATAGAATTCGAAGATATACAGCAGGTGGAAGATGTCTCTACTTTGAGAAGAGTAGCTGAAGGCATTCCAACAGCTGCCTGGTTTATCCTTGTCAATGAATTCTGGTATGTATCTTAAATAGACCCTATGTTCATATACTGATTTGCTTTATAGTGAAAGGTAGCATTGTATTCCACCTATACTATAAAAGGGATTTTTAGTTTCTCACGCATCAATTTTTCAGATTTGCTTATTACGGTGGTTCAACTCCTTTCCAGAATTACGTCCAGGTACAATTTAGTATTCTATAAAATTTATCACGGCTAATAATAATAACCATGTCAACCATCATAGCATGCTCCAACAGATCAAACGCCTGGTGCCTTGGGTCGTGGCCAATCCACTGCTACGGCTTTGCAAAACTTTTTTACATTCTTTTGTTACTTTACTCCCATGTTGGGTGCTATTGTAGCAGATCAATACATTGGTCGTTATTGGACCATTATCGTATTCTCTACTGTTTATATGATCGGCTGGCTGATTCTTACTTGTACCTCTATCCCTTCTGCGCTCGAACATGGTGCTGGTTTCCCAGGTTACGTTGTCGCACTAGTTGTAATTGGCTGTAAAGATAGGGAAAAAAAATTTTAAATGATTACCATATTAATTCATATTTTCTTTGTTTGTAAAAAAAAAAAAAATAGTTGGAACAGGAGGTATCAAAGGTATCGTCTCTCCTCTTTGTGCGGACCAATATAGAAGAACAGAAAACTACGTAAAGGTATTGCCTTCAGGTGAACGCGTTTTGGTAGACTATGACCTTAGTATTCAACATTTATATAATTGGTTAGTAATACCCTCTTTTGTCCCATGATAATCTAATTTTTTTTTCCTTTTTAGGTTTTACTGGGCTATTAATGTTGGTTCACTTTTGGGCGGCGTTATCTGTCCCTTATTGGAAAGAAACGTTGATTTCTGGGCAGCATTTCTGCTTCCGACATGTATGTTTGCTTTGGCTATCGCTGTCTTTGTCTCAGGAACGAAGCTCTACTATAAGCCTCCTGCCACTGAGTCTGTCATCATGAAGGCATTCTCAGTCATTGGTTTTGCTCGTCATCAAGCAAGCTTGCCCGAAAATAAGGAAGCTCGTAAGGCATCTAAGAACGTGCTGGACTTTGCAAAGAGAGAACCCGGTATCCCCGCGGTGAGTGAATGGTCTGCTGACTCCTACGCAAAGGTAAAATGGGATGACCGTTTTGTGGATGAGCTCAAGGAAGCCGTCATGGCATGCAAGATCTTTGTACTCTTGTCTATTTACTGGGTATGCTACAATCAGCTTTCAAACAACTTGATCTCTCAAGCTGGTACAATGAAGCTTCCTGAAGGACTGCCTAACGATATCATGAACAACTTTGATCCTATTGCTCTTATCATCTTTATTCCCATTGTCGACCGTTTCGTCTATCCTGCCTTGCGTAAATACAAGATCAACTTCTTTCCACAATTACGTATTACCTTTGGTTTTATCCTCGGTGCACTTGCTATGGTCTATGCTGCCGTTGTTCAACATTATATTTACCAGGACGAGCTCTTCATCTCTTCAGGTGGTGTCACTTCTAACGTCTCTGTATTTATCCAAATTCCTAGTTATGTATTGATTGCTTTCTCTGAAATCTTTGCTTCCATTACCTCTATCGAGTATGCTTATACTCACGCACCAAAGTCAATGAAATCTTTGGTTTCTGCTCTCTCATTGTGGCCCAACTGTGTTGCTGCCTTAATTTCTCTCGCTATTTCTCCTGCTGCCCATGATCCCAACATGGTCTGGGTGTATACCGGTGTCGCCTGTGGTGCTGTCGTCTTTGGCGCTTTATACTATTATCTTTTCAGAAGTTATGATCGCATTGACGAAGAATCTCGTTTGAAGAGAATGGCAGATCAAAGTACATTTGAAAAGTCCGAATTAGAGTTTTCAGCTTAGAAAGTATAAGAACAATATGATGCTTGTTTAAATAGAAAACTTGTATTTTTAATATCAAAAGATACATAACTAGTATAATTAAATGATAATAAAGAACAAAATAATTCTTGCAAAGAAGTACATTTCTTATTTACAGTCAGCCTTTTTTTTTATTTATATGCACCTTTTACCATTGTTTATTCTTCCTGTTGTTGTTGTTGTTGTTGTTCATAGTTTTCTTGATGATTTTTAATGATTGTCATGTACATTTCTTTTGGATACTCGCTTCCTCTTATTTGAAACGTGTAACACGCTAAAGGAGCAATGAGTTTAATTACTTTAGAGCTCCATTGATTCTTACCTTGCTCTACTTTCTTAATGCTTGCTCTCAAGGCTCCCATCTTTTTATGTAAAACAGGTAGATATGCGCTTGCAATCAATTCAAAATCTAGCAAGTATTAGAAATATTAAATAATAATATATATATATATATATATTACCTCGATCAATCTCTCTCAAGGTTTTGCAAATAGTCATGGCTTGTTCATACTTTCCAGAAGATACAATTTGAATTGCATATCTCATCAGTTCACCTGTCAAATCACCTAAGCCAAGGATCTACATGATGGTTCTGGTATGAGCGTATATTTTCCCCTCTTTTTTTTTTTTTTTTGAAGCAGCTTATATACTTACATAGTCTTCATCTCTGACGCTTAACCACTGATACAAAAATTATTGAGCATAAAAAACCATTCATTCATAATAACGCTACCTTTCCGTTCTCTTCATCTTCAAAATAAGTATCTATTTCTTGTTTTGTAATGATTTTTTCATAAAGTAAATAATGATGGAATGCCACTGCTTCAACCTATACTTTTTATGAGTTGCTTTTTTTCCAAGAAAGATATATATAGTGCTCGTTTACAAACTCTTCAAAGGCTCCCGAGAAACTTCTTGCGTATCTAAGCGTACATTAATATATTTCTTTTCTTTCTTTCAACTGGCAATTACTCTTGGTACCTAAAGTAGTTCAATCCCTGTATATCAACAGATAGCTTCTTAAACAAGGTCATAATTTCCTTCAATTTGGTTTCTGCTTCCTTAAACTTTGCTTTTGTACGGTCACCACCCACTTGATTGATGGCTCTATTTGTCTAATCAGCTTTTTTCGTTTAATGTATGTGTAGAGATCTACCTGTGAAGTGCAAATATCATCTTTTTGCTTGAAGCAGTGATATCTCTAGACACTTTTATAATACGTTCTCTTCTATCGTGCTATTCGATATTAGCATTCATTTTATAATTATGCGCGTCATTTTACGTGTTCATCCAGAATGTCTCTGCATTCCTTGAAAAAGTCTTGACTCATGATTCTAATTTATGCAAAATATAAAAGAGAAAAAAAAAAAAAAATAACGAAACAATTTTTTCTTTATAGAGGAAACAATGTAAAGTAACTTTGTTGTTATGACTACTTCGAATGCCACTCAAAATGCTGGTCAACTATATGTACAGCATGTTGAATTTTTGAGAGAGCTTTTATTTGTATGATAAGGTGTATGCTTGGTAAATATGCGCGTGTGTGTGTGTGTGCTCTTTTGAACACACGGCAGTGTATTTTGACTATTAAAATGCTTAGCTAAAAAAATAAAACACCTTTTTTCTTTTCTCTTTTTTTTTTCTTGTTATTAAAATATGGTAAAATAGAGTATATCGTGTCTATAGAAACCATTAAAAAAATTGTTCCTGTAGGGTGAAAAAGTAGCGCTTATCTTGGTGGATATTCAAAATGATTTTTTAGAAGGCGGTTCACTTCAAGTACCAGAATCCTTGACTATTTTAAAACCAGTCAATGAGCTTATTGAGTATATCAAGTCAAAACATGGACTCATCATTGCTACTCAAGTAAGAAATATTATACAAAAAGGAAAGAGAGGTTAAATTGAGCTTTTGTTCTTAGGATTGGCATCCAAAAGATCATATCAGCTTTGCTTCTAATCATTCAAAAAAGAATGTATTTGATACAGTACAAATTGAGGTTGAAGGTGCAACACTCGATCAAGTCTTGTGGCCAGATCACTGTGTGGTAAGAGTTCTATATCAGGCATATCGATATAGATAAATTCATTTTTATGTATAGCAAAATAGCTCTGGTGCTGAGTTGAGTAAAGCGTTGAATGCTCATCACATTGATTATGTTGTAAAAAAAGGCATGAATCGGCAAGTCGATTCATACAGTGCGTTTGCTGATAATAATTACTGTGAAGTAACGGAATTAGCAAAAATACTATATCAACATTTTATTGAGCAAGTGATTATCGTTGGACTTGCTGCTGATTACTGTGTTAAATTTACATGCTTGGATGCTATCAAATTTGGTTTTAAAACAATACTAGTCAAGGAAGGCACAAAGGCTGTAGATTCAAATAATATCGAATCTACTTTTCAATATTTACAATCAAAGGGTGTTCTAGTACAAAGCGTATCTGATATTATACATAATTAAATCTTGTCTTTTTTTTTTTCTTTATTGCAAACTATTCGTCTGTTATTTCTTGCTTATCGCTGGTATGATTCAATTGATACTTGGCTGACTCCATCTGTGCTGCCCATTCTAATTTTTCAATCTGATGTATGTATTAAAATATGATACTCTACACAACTTGTATACTATTACCTCTAATTGCTCTAGTCTCGACTTAACTTCCTTTAATGTTTGTTCTAAGGCCTTCTTTTCAACAGAGACATTTTCCATACTTGAATGCATGGGCTCATCTGATTTTGTATGCAGTTCTGCCAGTTGAATCGTTAGTTTTTCCAATTGCTCTTCCTTTTGACTATAGAACAATAACAGATCAATAAGCTGCTTCAAGACTATGGATTATTGCTACCCACATTTGTTCTTCCTGTAAACGCTTGTTTTCCGATTGTAAACTAGCAACCAATTCCTCCATGCTCCACCACTGTGAGAGCAAGCCCTTGATATATCGCTTCTGTTCTTCCATATGGCTCGTATCTTCTTCCCACAGTAGCATTTGCTGTGTGAGTTGCTTCACACGATGCTCGCTTTCTGTTACCTTGTTTATCACAGGCTCCAGTGTTTTCAATTCATTTTCTAATTCAAATATCCTAAAAAAAATGAATAGGTTGATTTGTCACTTTGCATCTATTCTTACTGCTGCTTTGCAGAATCAAGCTGAACTTTTTGTTCCTTCAGCTGCTTCTTATATTCTTCAAGTTGATATTCGACACGAATCATTTGATTTTGCCACTCCTTTCTTGCCTCTCTATATCCTCTCAACTTGCCAGATTGCTCATCTTCCCATTTAACATGCTTTTGCTTTGTCAAGGCTGACTCTGCTCTCAGCTTTTCCAATGCTGAGGTTGTTTGATTGAGCTGTGCTTTTAACATACGTGTAGTATTATACTAGAGAAAAAAACCAATTAGATAATCCTGTTTGAAACACATATACCATACGTGTGTATACTATCAAGCAAGACTTACCAGCTGTTGTCTCTCAGCTTCGACGGAGCTGTCAAGGACATGCTCACGGTGTAGCCGTCCAATGTGCTGTAAATGCTGCTGTTTAAGGAAGAGCTCAAAATTAAGTTCATTCTTTAACAATAGCACTTCTCTTTTCAAACCAGCCAGAAGCAGCTTTGTGTCTGAAGACATTGTCTCATCCTCAGCTGATGTCTGATACCGATCCAGCGACTCTATAGATTCTTGCTGCTTGATGCCAAACGAGTCCCATACATCATCTCCTACCAGGACTTCGGCTCCGCTCTTGAGTGCTTTATGCAACTTCATGATACTCGACACCATAGCGGGTGCTTGTTTGTTGTCTTGGGTACTTTCAGGGTCTGTTTGCTTCTTTTCTTCATCTTGTTTCATCGGTGTCTCTTTGGTCATTTCATCCTCTTTCACAGACCCTTTTTGAGTGTCCTCCCACAGACTTTCGTCCAGTAGATCTTGTTGTCGATGGCTATGGTTATTTTCATGACCGAACGCGACACGAGAAGCAGCATTTGTTAGATCCAGACCCATAATTTGAGCCATCACATCTGGTGGCTCCATCTTCATCCATCGTGTCTTGTCTGTAAGCTCTGATTCTGTGTCCATCAAGACGAGGTTTGGATGTAGCATATGCCTTGTGACTTGTGTCTAATGAGAAGCAAGTATTAGTAGAGATCCCTTTTTCACCTTGAGATTGCTTACGATCGTTCTTGCTTTGAATGTTTCTTCATCAAATTCTTCAGGAAATGTAAATTGTTTCTCTTTAAAATATGCATAAGGCTTATATAGGAATTTTAAGAAATTGCAAGGATAGAGGCCATATAATGAGGTAAAAAAGGCGCCGGTCTGAGGATTGGAAGGAGGCGCGGATAATTTAGAAAAGGTATAATCTTTTGACACGTAAGTAACTCTATTCTGATACCATCAGACATTTAAATCTTACCAACACAGTCCCAACCATCAGCAATATAAGTAGGTGAATGGTATGTAGAATCAATGCTCTGCTTCTTTCTTAGATCTCGTAGTTGATCCCAGCAGATAGCTCTTGCAAAGATATAAAAAAGCTGTGGTAAGAAGGGTGGAAGTGAAGTACAAATTCGAGGCAGTAACATGATCAAATTGGTCACAGAAGTGGCAATCAGGGTAGTAGAGTTGTCATACTAGTAATAAAGTGAGAAAGGGTGTATATATGAACAGCATTATGATGAATACCATAAGTGATTTCAGCATAGAATCAAATAATGGGGTATCAAGAATTTCATGTAGATGTGTTCTCTGTAGCATTTACAAGTTATTAAAAGAAAGTATACTTTTGTATATATAGCCTTACTCTTCTTCGCATGAATTCACTCATTAAGTAAACAATCTGTAGACGATGCTTACTCGATAGAAAGTAACCGTTCAAGATCAAGAAAAATTGCTAAAAATTGCAACCATTAACATATCACTGGCATAAAAACATATACACACATAACACATGCGTGATTCAGTTCCTTTCCTTTGTTTACCTTTGTCTCTGATGCACCAACAGTCAGTAGGATGGTAGTCAGGTTCTTTGACCATTCACTTTGTTCGAGATCTAATAGTGTTTGATGTAATCGAGCTGTCTCGTCTTTGTGTGTCTCTTGTTGTTGATTGGAATCGAGATATATGTTGATGAGCTTGTGAAAATACGTACATTCATCTTCAGTTTCAAGTTCTGCAATTAGACTATCAGCTATAAATAGACGTGCTTCCTTCTTAATTTTATTGGTATATGAAGCATGAGTGAGAACAGGCTGAAGTAATGGCCACCATTCCTCAAATATTCTTTGCGGTCGTAAGAGAGGTAAAAGGGCATGTATGCACCGAAGTAAGATGTAATGCTGTGCCTGACTTCGAAGTGCTTCAGGTTTACTGGATATAGGAGGCGCATGATTAATATCGACGGTAGAACAATAAAGTGAGATCAAGTCTTGTGATAGTTTATCGACAGTGGCTGTATCAACAGCCGGTAGACTTCCTCCATTGGCTACTGTTTGTTCGTCCAAGTATTGCTCAATAACGTCACAAGCTGATTGTCCTTCAGGATCTATGGCACAATTACGAACAGCCTGTGCTATTGATTTCGTAATCTCTTTAAATGTGACCATATCTGAGTAAAGTGAAAAAAGACACAGTGGGTGAACTTAAATGTAGTTGGTGGATCACGTGTTTCCGAAGAATAATCATTTTGGTGTCACCATGGACAGATATGCAGTCATTGCTTGTATTAGCCAAAATGCATAGTTTAAGCAATTGTAAGCTCAAGATGGTACACGCATTCTCCTTTTTCGAGAAAAATAAACTGAAACATTTTGATTGGTTAAAGAATCTTTAAGCATACCAAAACAAAGGTGGATATGGTATTGAAGGGTAATGAAAGGTAATTATTATGAGATGAATCAATGAACAAGCAGAGATTCTCTTCCACTCTTGTGATATATTGCTCCAAGTGTTTGATCAAAGCCTATAATACGTTTTGACATTGAGACCCAAAGAGTTTCATGTAAGAGGACGTTTCTACTAACAAAAGTCAGTTAGATCTATTAATTCAAGCACAGTTAAAACCAGCCGCTTCCAACTCGTTATGCTCGTTTTTGCACATCGTCGTGCTGCTACAGGCTTAAGGGCTTCCCGTAAGGGTAATTGCTAATACAACGCTTTAAGCGAATGGTTAATTTGACTCCGACTCTTCTCTACATGCTTGTTTACTGATGTAGCAGTGCTACATACATGGTTTCGTAAAATTATTTATTCATAATAGAAAGTGTATAATTTAATAGTATTATTCATAAAGATTTATGCGTTGAAAAGGATGGCATAGTCATAAAAGAATTCATAATTGTGGACATAAGTTTATTTGATGGCTGTTGATCAGGTCCAAGATTCTTGATAAACCTTAAAAAGCACGCGATTGGAATTATTGAATGATCATTAGTAAAGAAAAAGGCGACAGGGCAGCCACTTCCTGTAATGGAATGTCTATAAAACCTGATGATGTAGGCGTTAATATGCGCCAATTATTTTTTTCATATACGTCATAATTTTATCCTCTTTCTGAAATTTATTTTTAATAAAACAGTAATTATCTAAGGCTTCCGCAGCAACTTGAAAAAGCCAACACGAAACGATCGAGTTGTTTTGCACAGCAAAAGTATTAAAATAGGGGGTTAAGAACTTTTTTTTTATAGTCTGACAAAAGGACCAAATTAATCCCTAATGACCCGCTTAGCGGATATTGTAATCGTGTGTACTAGGTGAAAAAAAGAGACCAACATAGAAGTATTTTCATTGGCTGCTCATACCCCCGCTGAAAAAAAAAAAAACTATAAAAAGACGAATTTTTTTTTCTTATTAAAACGCAACTTCTCTTCAGCTTCTCCTAACGTAGCAAACCGTTATCCATGTGGGAAAGCGCCTTCCTTTGCTCTTCAGCAAAGCACCGTTTTCCCGATACAAATAACGCCCACTGTTACTGAGGGAGCGTGCAGCACACCGTTATCCCTGTGGGAAAGCGCCTTCCTTTGCTCTTCAGCAAAGAACCGTTTTTCCGATACAAATAACGCCCACTGTTGCCTTGCCGTTGGGAAGTTCTCCTTTTTTATAATTTTAATGAAAATGAAAAATTAAGTCTTTTACTCATTCCGCAATTTGCTTTCGTCCAAAAATACTTTATGATCAAAAGACCAAGTGCTTCAAACATTGGCACAAGAGTGTTGAGTGACTAAAGACCAAAAACATTATCCTTTAAATGGAATGAGAACCACCTTATGTTTCAAGAAAACCTGTTGAAATAAGCCTTCAATAAACTGTTCGCTTTATGTCTTACGATATACACTCTTTTCGGAAAGTAAATTCGCCTGTGATCGAAAATAAATACACTCATGATGAGAACAAAATTCATGTTGCATGAAATGTAAATTCGTCGTCGCCAAGAATATTTTCGTAATATTAACAAGTGGGCTCTGTCTTGGAGTTGAAATTAACTCTTTTGACATGATGTCGTTTTATTCAAACATATTTTTCTTTGTCGTCTTTTTACGCAAATAATTTTTTTATTTTATGACAACATTTTATAAAATTAATGTCAATAATTAATAAAAATACAGTAATTGATTCCATAAGAGGCCAATAATATCATTATATCTTGTAGGCCCCACGAGGTTAATTTGCCACATATGGTTTACAATTTTACCCTTTAACATCTAGTATATAAATTACAGGGTTGAAATTGAAAAAAAAATTAGACAATTTAATTTGGATAGACAATACATATTTTAGGCATCCTGCCTAAAAGTTTATTAGAGCGGCTCTTTCTTGAGACATATCTCAAAACTGTCAACAGAGTGCTGAGTAATGTTATGAAGAGTTTTTCTGCTGATGCTTTTGCTTGCTTCGGCAATCCTAGTTTTTAAGTCTTCTGTATCAGCAAATATACCTCGTTTAACTGTACCTTTGAGGATTGACCAAAAGTTTTCAATTGGATTGAGTTCTGGAGAGTATGGAGGAAGATATATTGCCCTATAGCCTCTAGCTTCTATCATCCTTGTTATCTCGTGCGAGGTGTGGATTGGTGCATTATCCATTACAATATAGAAATTGGTCATTTCAGGAAATTTATCCATTTCATCCAATGTTTTAGAAACGAACCTCATGTAATGGCCAGTAACAGTTCCCTTGGGCATGTTCTTTGCTGCAGGCTTCTTTCTCTTCTTTCTACCATCAACCTTCACTTTCTTGGGCCTCATAGGCTCCCTTATTTCAATTGTTATAACGTCATTGGCTGATATGGCTCCCAGAATAGTATGTGAGAGAGCTCGAGAAGTAGGCGTTTCAACAATTGCTGGTGTACCACGAATTGAACGAGCATTGGGGCTCCTCATATTGATACTAAAGCCGGCTTCATCCACAAAAACGCAATTTTGCAGATACTTCATATCGGTGCCTTCCCATTTCTTAACCCAGTTATAACGCTTTTCACGATTATCGAGGCTATTTCTTGCCAAAGGTTGTAAGGTGACCCTCTTCACAGTCAGATTGCACTCGTAAAGAATAAAATTTCCAACAGCAGTAGTTTTCAAATTGAAGTTTTCGAATGCTTCTGTTAAACTTTCAACTGCATCTTGTCTTGTTGCTTGGGGATATATATCAAAAAAGTCAATAAGATGTTTTTTGTGATTTTCCTGAAGTTGCGAGGCCAATCGGTTGACCTTATTGGTCTGCTTTTCATAGATATTCCACTGAGGGTCTTCTTTGAGTCGCTTTGCCCATATTTGTCCTGTGCGAATTTCAACTTGAGCCTTACGAGCAGAAGGAGCGGCCTTCCACAGCTTGACTCTATTAAAATAATAGAAAACAGCCTTATGCTTGTCGGAATAGACATTATATTTTCTACCACCTGCTACTTCTTTCGATAATTCTTCAGCTGCTTCCTCCATTTCAACATCAAGCTCTTCTGTGGGTTCAGCAGGAAAGCGATCCTGGTAAGATCGGTACTGGGTTATTGTCATTAAGGTTCCAAGATTGAAAGGATCGACTTCCTCCTCCAAATCCATAGTTTCATTTCCCTGCTCATCCACAATGTTGCCCTGACCATCTTCATAAGAAATTATTGCTCATTTTGCTTATTTAATGAAAGAAGTAACAGAGTTAAAAAATCTTGGTATTTTCTCGGTTTACTGGGCCTATCTCGTTATTGGACTGCGATCATCATGCGTGTGTCACGGTACTGAGTATTGTAAAAACAAAATTCTTTATGTACAGTATGAAGACGGGGCTAATTGTCGACACTAATACATTACTAATAGTAAGTCTTGCAAACAATGTCATCAGGATTGTGCATAGAAAATTTGTATGCAGCCTGAAGCGAATTTTGGTAATTAACAAAAACGAACTTTGGAAATCACAACTACGAAAATTGGACTAGTGCAACAGCGAAAATTGAGCTTGTGCAAAAACGAAAATTGAGCTAGAACAAAAGCGAAAATTAGGCGGAGATCAAAACGAATTCTGTTTTTAGGTTTACGAAAATTGGGGGTGGAGGCACTGTACAGTTTAAACAATAAAATTGAAATCCAGAAAAGATCTGAGTTGGCTATGAATAAATTTAGAAAAGCACACAAAAACAGAAAATTAAAAAAAAACTTACTGACAGTATCAAAAGGCAGAATAGTAGTAATTGAAGGCTTTTCCCCCTTTTTCTCCTCACTTTCAAACGCAAGTTTAAAGTTGAAAAAAAAAAAACAAACTACTCGGAAAAAGCCTTTAAGTACGTTGAATGTTGCTATTTTGCTAAAACCATTATACTAATAAAAAACATAAAGCTGTCACTTTTAGCAAGTAAAATCCCGTGTTTTATTCGAGGAAAATTCAGATCTATTCTCCCCTCCTTTTTTTTTTTATTTATTTATGAAACTTCAGCTTGCCATTTCAGTTGTCCTGGCTTCAG
This sequence comes from Rhizopus sp. PT2906, assembly GCA_025529335.1. NCBI lineage: Eukaryota > Fungi > Mucoromycota > Mucoromycetes > Mucorales > Rhizopodaceae > Rhizopus > Rhizopus sp. PT2906. The sequence goes on from JAMYHX010000388.1 coordinate 23,033, forward strand.
TGTTAGTTCAGGCACAATCCCCCTTTTATTATTCTTTCTCAAACACAACGTCTAAATATGAAGAAACTGGAAAAATGGAACAAATAGGAAGAACAGGTGTAGCTGCCATGCATGCTGTTCTTTTAAAGTAAGAAAGGGATCACATCATCCTATACAAGATTAACCTTTTTTTTTTTATAGTGAAAAAAGCATTCTTATTATTGATAAAGGTTGACATTATTCATTTTTTTCTTTATTTCCTTACAGAAGCTAACATATATATATGCAACATATAGCTGAAGAAAACGAAGCAAAACTCGACTCGGGCGTCAGCGCTTTTTCAACCCTTTATGATATCGAGAAAAATGAGTATCGGACACTTAAGCTAGAGACCAACACTTTCTGCTCTGCAGGTGGATTCTTGGCAAATGGTACATTTATCAGCACAGGAGGAGCCGAAAGTCGGTCCAAATGGAATGCACAAAGAGGACACCAGTCAATCCGTCATTTTATGGATGGAGAATGGCACGAATATGGCCAAATGTTTGTTAATCGCTGGTATCCAACAGTTGAACAACTTCCAGAAGGTGACTTGATCATCATTGGTGGATCAATACAAGGCACAAAATGGAATACAAAGGAAAAGAATAGCCCATCTTATGAGTTTTGGCCACCAAGGACAACTGAACCGATCACACTAGATTTACTGTTACATACATTACCTTATAACCTGTAAGAATATTCATTATAGTGACCTCTATGACTAATATATTCTTAGATACCCCTTTGTGTTTTTATTGCCAAATGGACACTTGTTCATTTTTGCATCAACAAAATCCATTATTTACGACTACAATAACCATAAAGTGATCAAGGAACTTCCAGAAATGCCTGGTGTTCCTCGATCATATCCGCTGACAGGAGGCGCCGTCATGCTTCCTTTAGACCCTGAAAAAGGTTATCAAGTAGAGATTGTTATCTGTGGAGGTGGCCCTCATCCTCCTAGACGAGACAAGTTGGCTGATAATACCTGTGGCCGTATCAATCTTGATGATGAACATCCTAAATGGGAAATGGATACTTTTGTTCACAGACGTATCATGCCAGATGGTGTCATTATGGCGGATGGTAACGTGTTATGGGTCAATGGCTGCCAGCGTGGTTATGCAGGTTACAACAATGCTAACCATGACCCTACATTTGATCCATTGATTTATCTGGCTGATAAACCAAAAGGTCATCGATGGCAACAAGGGTTAGCTAATACAGATATTGCCAGAATGTATCACTCAGTCGCGCTTCCATTACCAGACGGAAGGGTATGGATCGCTGGCTCCAACAGTGTAGATCCACCAGATATTCATGCATTCTACCCAACCGAATACCGTGTCGAATATTTCTCACCACCTTATCTATTTAAACCAAGACCTCGTATATCACATGTACCTCGAGTTGTGGAATATGGTCAACATTTTGAAATCCTCTTCCATTTTGAAGGGTCTGATAGTGTGGATCCTAAAAAGCTGAGAGTAGCTGTCATGAGACCTGGCTTCAGCACTCACTCTATGCACATGTCTCAGCGCTATGTCTATCTCGTTCATGAGTTCAAAGGACAGTCTATCGAAGTCACCGCTCCTCCTAACCCAAATATATTTCCTCCTGGCGCTGGTTACTTGGTTGTTGTATATGACGGTGTGCCCAGTAAAGGAGCCGAGATCTTTATAGAAAAATCCAAAAACGACCTTCAAATATAGAAAGGGTCACGTGTATAATTTAATCATAGGCGCAATAAAAAAAAACTGGTTTTTGTCCACCTTCCTTTTCTCTTTATCGCGAGGCTATGGAATCTACTAATGGGGGTGCAGGTTCAGAATTCAATCCACTTTTAATTCAGCTTGCATTTCTATGTACAGCAGTGGGTTGTTGCATTTCGTTTTTCTCTGTTTGGCTACATTGGAAGAATTATAGAAAACCTGTAAGATATATTAAAGAGTCTGTATTGAAATAACCAACAAATAATGACGTCTCTTTTACTACAGAACCAACAAAGACAGGTTATTCGTATATTATGGATGTAATTATAACAATGATACATATATCATATAGATATTAAAATATGTTATCATTACTATTATTATTATAGGGTTCCTATTTATGGTATCAGTACATACATATCACTTGTTTCCTTGAATGTAGCATTCTATGTCGACACCTTTCGAGATATCTATGAAGCCTTTGTGATTTATGCATTTTTCAATCTTTTACTCAACAAACTAGGCGGAGAAAGAGCTCTGATCGTCATGCTTCACTCCCGCCCGCCTTCACAAAACTTCTTTCCGGGCACACTCTACTCACGAGAGATATTCGTGGGTGATCCTTATACCTTTCTTTTTGTCAAGCGTGGTATTCTTCAATTTGTCTATGTGAAGCCGATCTTGGCGGTAATTACGATGGCTTTGAAGGCAACCAATCATTATGTTGAGGGTGATTTTAGTTTAAAGAGTTCTTACTTTTACATCACATTCATATACAACTTGAGCGTCTCTTTCTGTCTATGGTGTCTGATGGTCTTTTTTTATGCAACCAAAAAGGATCTAACAAGATTTAGGTAAGTTACTGTTTTTACCAAAGACTTAACTTATTAATATGGCATATATAACACAGACCACTTCCCAAGTTCTTGTGTGTCAAGGCCATTATTTTCTTTTCATTCTGGCAAAGTGTCGTTGTGGCATTACTTGTTTTTGCAGGAGTCATACCAGAAGGTTTGCTTTTATTAAAGGTGTATACGTTAACTAATATTCCCTTATTCATAGCCGAGCATATGTCAGTAGCCATTCAGGATTTCCTTGTATGTATCGAAATGGTCCCCTTTGCTATTGCTCATTCATTCTCGTTTTCGTACGAAGATTACTTTGATAGCAGTGTACATTCAGCACGCATGCCGATTCGTATTGCCATCAAGGATTCATTAGGACTTAAAGATGTCTATATGGATACTGTCCTCACTTTGCGTGGTTCAGGGTTTAGTTACAGATCGTTTGAACCGTCTGAAGGTGTGCCACATATGGGTAGCAGTCGTACCTCTCGCATCATGGCTGGCCTGAGATACTCCAATATCACATCAAAAAAGCATTGGATTGAACCTGCACCTACCTCTAAATACATTACCTCTGGACCAGGTGAGGCTATGCTTGAAGAGGAATCTGAACCCTTGGCGTTTGAGGAGCCTGAAGGAGATATGGAGGCTCTTTATGAGTCTAGTCGTCGTATGGAGTTTGGTGATTATAACTACCCTGTCATCGACTTTCGTGAACCAATCTGGCGGCAGGTCCGTCAAACATCCTATGGCACTACCAAAATTGATAGCAAGGGAAAACCACAGATAGTGGCAGGACCAAGGGAAGGATGCATTGATGTAATTGTCGAGCAGGGCAAAGGAAACTATGTTCTTGTTGAGGATTTAATAAAACAACAACAGCAACAACAACAACAGCAACAACAGCAGCCACCACAGGAGCCGATCCTTGCTCGCCCTCTTCCTCCAGCTGCCAGAAACCATACATTAAGTAAAGTTAGAAAAGATGAACCCAGAAATGAACTGACCATCCAGCCCTCATTATCTACACCTTCGCATTCGTCTCGATACCCTCAACCACAAGCTTCTCTTTCTACTCCTTTACGACAACAGCCAACTCAAGAATCATACAAGCTTTCTCCACCACAACATTCAGATTCCATTCATAATGATATATGGTCAAATCAGCATAAAGCATCATTTTATACCGAAGAAGATGATCTCTTGACCAATGTCTGGAAATAATCACCTTGTGTGACGACGTTTAAACAACAATAAAAAAAAATCCTTGATGCATTATGTGTGTGCTCCCCTTTCTTTAACTATTTTATCACCAAAAAAAAATAATAATAATAATAATAACAAAATGACAACCTTGGAACGGCATTTACTAGAATGCATGTTTGAGCAATCGTTATTTTCTGATCTTTCATTAGAATTCCTTCATCCTTCATTTCCATTTTCAATTCGCTTCAATGTTCATAAAGCAATTGTCAGCCAGTCACCCTTTCTACGACACCTGCTCACAGAAGACAATACCTGTTCTAGTCATGTTGAAGACAATGGCAAGACATATTTGACTGTTCACCTCGCCGAGGCGTTCTCACAATGTGGCTTTGTTCTCGTCCCTTTTCAACACATCATTCGTCGACATTGGCAAACAGCAGACAAACAACAAAACAAGCTACCACTACTTTCAACCCACCTTCGATTCGTACTAGAATGGCTCTACACTACTCAGAAAACAAAACTATTAGAAAAGATGCAAGATCAGGATACACTTCGCATTCTCTCTGTCGCCGTCTTGTTTAATCTCGTCGATCTCACTCAGGCTTGCATTCAACGATACACTCAACATCAGCTTTCTTTGGACAGTATCATGCGCGATTTGGAAACGATTTGTCAATTACCAAGAGGTCATAAAGCCTATCTGCAATTACGCGACGCTGCTTTATTACTTCTCTTCAGGTACGGGCCACAGCACCCACGCCGACTGTCAGAGCTACCTTCAGATTATATGGCTGACGTACTGAGTGCAGATCTGTTGTTTGTCAGGAGCGAGTATGAACGGTACTGCCTGCTGAAATCAGTTTTGACGGCGTTTATGCAGTCCATAGGCAAAATCACGTGGACGCCCAAAGGACCCGTGGATCAAGATTCAAAACGACTTTCTGGATTTGTTAAGCCATTGACAGCTGCGTCTGTGAGAGAGGTGAAGAGAAGAAGAATCGGATCGGATGAATTGGAGGGAAAAGTGAAAAAGATAAAGACCAATCGACTTAGTTTTACAGCACTCGTGCCATTTGAAAAGCTGACAGCGGATGTTGCATCAGGTGGTGTGATTGATAAAGCTACAGTTCTGTCGTACCTTTTGAAGACAACCATTCACTATAGCAACATGACATTTGAACAACTGACGGCTGTTCGACAGGATGGTATTGTGGATGAAGCCATTGTCTTTCGTGCTCTTTGGCAACGTGAAGCACTTGAACGCATCTTGTTCCCTTACACCACTGCCGAACTGACTGCTGCTCTAGATGATTATTTTGACTTGCATCCTTCTGATACACAGCGTAAGAAATTGCTCTTGGGTACACCTAGGTTCAGATTCTGTACGTCCATTATAATTTTACCACCCTCAGAACAAAATGGCTGGGTCACTGACGACGTGTTTGAAGATGAAGGAGGAGAAGAGGAAACAAAGATGTGGAGATCGGATGATGAAGACATAAAAGTATTGAAAAAGACATTTTATTCAGCAACAGAGACAATATTGGGTGTATCATACAGAGTGCAGATAGAAGCACAAACGACATCACAGGAAAATTGCATCGCTTGTCGATTTGAGTTGCAAAGAGACGTAAAAAAATCCAAAAGCAATGATTCACAGGAGGAGAAAACGTTGATAGAGGTGCAATCAGATCATTGGAAATCAAAGATTCATTATTGGATACATTGTCTCAACCGCCATGAAGGCATCACAGATACATGTGAGGTTGATCCAGAGGATAGGGTATTACTGGCAGCGACTGAGCAACGAGAAGGAGAACCCAATGTGGGCTATATTGGACAGGTGTTGCTTGAATTTGACAAGAAAGAAGGGATCACGGTAGATATGACAGTGGCACTCGAGCTCTTTGGCTTCCCACAAGTTTAAACATTCACACAAGAGAGCACATTTGTATGAATATACACGACCATTCTTATGATACCAGATCTGTACAGTTTCGCTATAATAAACTAACAATCATCTTTTTTTTTTGGGTACATTATCCCTCTTTATTTAAAGGAATTGAATTAGGTTTGCCACACTTTATTTTTAAAAAGGAGGTTCATAAATAACAGGGAATTCTACTCCTATTGACCCATTGTTGGGTGCTGCATCCATGTTCAATAACTCACTTATGAACCCATATACTTCCACATTAAAAAATGGTGCTAAAATTGAGCCTTGTTTATACACCTTGTTTATCTTGGGGCCAAAAGCAACAAACATGGCTCTCATGTCTTCAGCGAGGTTATCATATCCATGATGATCGCCAGCCCCTAACTGTTCAAGTGGTGTCTTGTGGGTAACAAATGTATAACCGATGTCAGGAATGACCACGATGGGTGCGATGCGGTCAGAGTGCTTGTAGTGATAACGATCAGGCATGTTTTGACGTAAATAGACATTAAAGTGATGAGTATGGGTATAGTTAGATAGTTGCTGGTAGATTTGTTGAATTGTTTCCTTGGTCATATTTGGCTGAAACTCAAGCGTGGATAAAGGTGATTTGTTACGAACATACTTTAGTAAATTGGCAGGAAGTATATCGTCATAATAGATAAGCTTGTCTTTGGTAGTAGCAGTCATGCCATGGTCACTGACAACGACGATATGAACATGCGAATCGAGATTTCTCTTGGAAAGCTCATCTGTTAGATATCCAATTGCATCATCAGCCTCTTGAATGTATTTGTTCATCTTGGAACTATTGGGTCCGCCTATGTGTCCTTCTTGATCTACCTGTGGAATATAGATGGATATCATTTGTGGTCTTTGGTCATACTCCATATCCAACCATTTCAATGTTATATCCATTTTCTCCTTCATATCCATTGAGCCATTAAAAGGTACAACGTAGTCTGGTGTATTGTGATGTGTCTCACTTCCTGGCCACATAATAGAAGCTGTCCTTTGTCGATGCATTCTTGATGTCAACCATATCTAAAGAACCAGATTAACACGCTACCGTTATCAGTATCACTACACATTACTGGCTCTCCTTTCCACCATGAATGATTGGATGTGGCTGAATGATCTGTATGCTGAAATAAGCCCATTTCGGGATCATAGAATGAATTGGCCACGATACCGTGTGTCTCTGGATAGAGTCCAGTAACTAATGTCCAGTGGTTGGGGAATGTGCTTGGCTATAGGTAATGAATAAATATATGTATATCTCTTTTTTATATTTTAAGAGCTTACTGGATAGGATGGATGCATATATTTTGCCATGACACCATCCTCAGCTAGCATATCTGTTAGTTTATGATTTCGATTTAAGCAGCATCATTTTACCAAGTTTCTTTAGATTTGGTGTAATATGTCGATCTAGATAATCAGGTCTGAATCCATCAAAGGATATCAGCAAGACTGTCGATGCAAAATAGTCAGATCCATTATGATATAGCTTTTCTGCTTCTCTATGCTTTGTATGATCATGTCCTGAAAGAGTCAGTATCATTCTAACAACAAAATACCCAAACCCAATAGCGAGTCCAAGGCAGACATATCGCATCATTGGGTTATCCTATGCATTTATTTAGTACTTTTTTTTTATAGCATTCTTTCTTGTTCTTACAGGTGGTAATTCTTGTTGATCTTCATCAACAATGACTGTCCATTCATCATCAGAAGATGAAGAAGAAGAGTCTTCTTTATCTAATAGTTGGGCTTCTTCTTCTTCTTCTTGTCGTTCATAATCTCGACTTGATCCCGCTGAATGTGAGCGTGTCATTTCATACTCTTCTTGCCTTGTTGCCATTATGAGATTATTGAAGAAAAAAAAAAGAAGAGAAAGAAAATATATAGTTTTCTTTTTTAGTTTATTGGCTGCCCCTCCCTTCTTTTGTGCTCTATTACTCTCCTATTTTCTGTTTATCCTGTTGCCACTCTCGCGCGATACAAGGGTGCACCTTCTCCTTATCAAACTTTTTGTGTAGCTTTTTTATGGTCAGCCATGCAGCAAAAAGGGAGAGAGAGAAAAGGGCAAATTTGAGAAAAAAAAAGTGTCAAAAAAGGAAGGTCTTTTGCCTTTAAACTCATGCTATTGAATTATCAGCCTACACGCACAGACAGTGTATTTTTATGCAACCTGTTACAAACTTTTATTTACTGGTTATTTTCAAAGAATGAAGCAAATGTACGGCATATTTAACCGGTAGACATGGCTTTCTTGCTGCAAAGTAATAGATCATCGCCCTTCGTTTTATGTTTAAGATGCATTCAAAGGAAGCACGTTGCTTTTTGGCGATGTGATGCCTAGGAATACTATACTTTATGGTTTTAGCAATGACAATGTCTCTCACAACCATTTAATTCATATGCAAGAAGATAAAGAATAGGAAAATAGGTGCATCTGTAACCTCTACTGATAATCATCTTCACAACTTCGCTAAATTATGAATAGGCACATTGTCCATAATAATACAAAACTCTTTTGGTAACAGCAACATTCATCATAATGATAGTATAATTGCCCCCTTAAAGCTCGCTCAAACCTTACTTTAATAACAGTCAGCTCTTGATGTTTCGGGTTTAAATAAACGTGAACGACAGCTCAATATCTAAAAGATGGGGTAATTTATCTCGAAGTATATCGACAGGATAACCCATTCAGTGCAAGACAGGCAGGGTAAAATATAGTTGACTCAGTAGATTCACGGCCTGAAAAAGCTGCACTAGTAGATCTACTTGAGCAAGTTGTAGTTGAGCACAATAGTACTAATAAAGTTATACAATCATTCTATGCTATCATATTTGCCTTGTATCGAGTAGACTGTAGCTGGAAGACTGATGACAAAGGAGTATAATCAAGACCACGCAATTGTCTATGCAATGTATGTAACGTCTATACTGTGAAAAGCATACCAACTATGGGGATTCATCTTTAATAAAACCATCTTGTATCTTATCCTATTGAGTCTATATTCTTATGAACAAAACAAAAAGCGTTAATGATAAACTATCATAAGAAATATAGGAAATAGTAGCATTCATCACATATTACAGTCTAATGACTTAACTAGGTGCATGATAGAATAATCATACTTCCGAGGCAAGGTGATCTTATTTTCCAGGCTGGTACTATTTATGATATCTCTATATATGGATTGCTTGAGAAAAATAGAATTTAAAGAAATTCAAATAAGATGTACAATCGATCAAAGGCAAGAAAAAACAATAGCTGACGTGGGATATCTGCTTACAAACAAGAAAAACACTGATTGGAACGTGTCCATTTTTTATATCCGCAATTATGGTTTGACAAAAGACTAGAGACTATCTCGATCTGTTTAGGCTGGAATGATCACTTGTAAATCTCTCTGTCAATATTTTACTATTTTAGTCCAATTCTAGCCTATTTTACAGTACTTTTACGGTCTTTTTCTTTATAAAAGGTAATATAGACCCTCTGATGTGAGTATGGGAAAAAGTCTATTTATTGGTAGGGAAAAATATACCGTTTGTTATCCCTTTTTTAGACAAAGCGGTATCAAACATGAGTCTAGTTGAACGTCACTTTGTTGTACTGAATTATTTCCATAGCCAAGGTAACGGCACTTTGTCATGGCGATATTTAGCTTTTATCCTTTCAAAGTAGCAATTAAACAGCTAGAGATTCATTAATGAGTATTTCCCTTGTGTCCCAAAAAATGTGGGGTATCTATTGTGGCACCTTCCTATATGAACCTTTTAAGTAAATTTGTGTAGCATTTCGTCGCTGCATGAAGTTTGTATAAATATCAAGATTTATTCTCTGATTTCCTTTTTGTACTCAATCATGTCATCTATTGAAAAAGCCGAAGTTAAGCATCACGAAACTGTTGCAATGCCTGTTGAGAGCAGTTATGCTGAAGAACATCATCTGTCTCAGCATCCTATGCCTCATCCTCATACTGGTGGCGAAGCCTTGAGGAAACTCAATCCAGCACCTATTGGTTTTGGTGCTTTTGCCCTTTGTTCCTTTGTCCTTGGCCTCTATAACACAGGCCTTATTACTAATTTACCACAAGTCGCGGTTGGTGTCGCGTTTGGCTATGGTGCGATGGGTCAATTTATTTGTGGTATCTGTGAACTCATCATTGGTAATATGTTTGCCGCTACTACTATGCTCACCTATTCTGGATTCTTTATTACCTTTGGCGTAATGATAGTTCCAGGTTCTGGATTTCTATCCGCGGCTATGGAAAGTGGTGGTCTAGCTACTGTTGAAAAATGTATGGGCCTGGTTCAACTTGGTTACGCCATTGCTGCCCTGTTGTTTTTACTTGGTGGTCTCCGACAGCCCATTGTCGTGCGTCTTGTTCTCTTACAAGTTTTCTTGGCCTTCTTCTTTGGTGGCGTGGGAGGATTGGCACAAGTACCAAAGTTAACTGTAGCAAGTGGATGGGTGTCATTTACTCTTGCCTTGACGGCTTGGTATGTCATGTGTGGTCTCTTATACACACCAGATACTACGATGATCAAGATTCCACTTATTTAAGCTGTACATACTCATCTATCTTTATCAGTTACACATATTTAATAGCCTGGAGCTCTATTCTTATTGTAAGGCTTACATTAGCGTCGTTCTTAATAAATAATATTTTCCATTCCCTTCTTTTACATATGATCTTATTAAGCTAACATCGATCTTCATATGTCTACTAACTAAAGGAAAAATTTTGAAGAGGGAACATGTCCTATTCAAAAGAGCTGTCTAAGAAATTTTCAAATGAATTTTTATTGTGACAGAACTTGATCACCTATAGATAAAAAGTAATTAATTTATATGCCAACAAAGAGAGGAGATTTTTCTGTTTGCGTTACAGATAATCAATGGCTGTGATATACAGGAATATACCCCCTTTAAGCTTAGGGTAGAGTGATAGCACGAAAATTTCTGTGAATTACAATAGCTAGTGTATGTTGTGTTGTAGTCGGCCAATTAGGCATAATAAGTTACGATTGTAAGCACACCAAATGGTTCTACAAGGAAATCACTAGAGGTGAAGGTAATGAGGTTATTTTTTTTATATACAAAAGGCTATAAGCACAGAAAGGAATGTAAACAGCACAGAATACATCTCATTGACGCTTATCTTTCTTCAATCTATTACATCTAATTTACCTTTCATATTAGAATCAAGCATATCTAAGTAAAGAAGCAATCTTGTTGAAGGATTTTGACATAAAGTGAACAGTTCTGTTTAAGCTTGTGTATACAAGTTTTAAAATAAACCATATCTTTTCATTCGAATATGTACGCAACTCAACTTCCGACAACTGCTGTCCAAAACATCGACAGCGAGATCTCCCTGCTCAACAAGCAGGCCATTGAAGAGATACCACCTCTTTTACAAGGCTTTCTTTCCCAACCTATTCGTGATTCCAAAAAAAAAAATGAAGGCCACCGGTCAGCTCTCAACCTGTGGCAGCTCTACCTACCCGTATATCACTTCAAGATGGTGACACTGCAAACGATCATCAACTTGTTGCAACCAGGCAACTGTCTCGCATCAATCGACTGAAAGGACGCCTCCCATCATTCCTGGACATCCTTTTTTCCGCAAGTACCTCTGTTTCCGATGGCGCTCGCAACTGTTCCAGTACCGCGTCCTCCCGTTTGGCCTCAGCCTGTCCCCTTGGGTCTTCGCCAAGGTCACCAAATCTTTGCTACAATGGGCGAGACGCTTAATAGCCTATCTCGACGATTTTCTGATAATGGCTTCCTCCAAGGAACAAGCACTGGCTCAGACAACACAGGTATATGCGAGGATGAATCAGTTGGGGTGGTTGGTAAACGACAGAAACTCCATTCCAACCCCCTCTCAGCAGATTATTTACTTGGATATGATAATCGACACGACATCGATGACCATCCCCATACTAGGCAAGAATATTCGATCGATTCGATGAATGGCTTACAAGCTTCTCTATCAGCAATCAACAACATGAACACAACTCGTAGCATTCATTAGAACGACGATGGCGGGCTCAGCTGGGCAAGATTCAAGCACGTTTTCGCACCCGACACTTACTACAACAGCTCAACAGATACCGACGATGTGTAACACCACCTTCAATAACACAGAGTCAGCTTTGTCCGATCACTCCAGCAATGAAACAGGAGCTCACTTGGTGGATTTCGCAACTACAGCAATGGGATGGTCAGCATATCCTTCAGCACGCGCCCATCACTTAAGTGTTCACGGACGCGTCAGATACGGGCTGGGGCATAGTTTGTGGCAATTGTCGCTTCTTTGGTCTCTGGTCCTCTCAAAAACACCATTTCCATATAAATTACAAGAAACTCCTAGTTGTGGACAAAGCCCTACGACAGGTGCCACCATCGTACTCGGGTCACATCCAGTTATGTATGGACAACACGTCTGTCATGGCATATATCAACAAATTCGGCGGTATCCGCTCCTTCAACCTGAACACCTTGGCAATGGACATATGGCGCTTCTGCTTTCGGAACTCAATACAATTATCGATACTATACGTTCCATCCCACTACAACCCGCCGATGCTTCCTCTTGTCAGTTTGCACACCAGACAGAATGGGTATTGCCCAGGAGGACATTTCTCTGGCTGAAACGTCTGTGGGTCCTTATCACTTGAACTTATTCGCAACCCCACAGAATGCACAGGTTCCGACAGCCTTTGTATCTTGGAATTACCATTCCCAAGCGTTGTGGATCAATACCTTTTCTCGGAATTGGACCACTTTATTCGGTCGATTATACCTAGCCCACCATGGAAACTAGTCCTATCCACATTACAGAGTTTAACTCAGCGTCCTCAGCTTGCAACATTGATCACGCCCAACTGGCCGTCCGCTCCTTGGTTTCCACTGGTTCTCCAACCAGTCCAACAGCCCTCTCTTCTCCTCCTTCTGGAGGATCTGGTACAAGAAGAAGATAAACACCTTCTCAGGAAGAACCCCTATTGAAATATGCTAATGTGGAACATCTGCCAAAGCGTCTGAAACACTCTTCTTGCCCAGCAATATAACAACTTCAACAAATATAAAAAATGGCATAGTGTTAACTTTATCTTTTTCAAGACAATATGAACAGTAAGCAATACAAACTTTTTTTGCGTCTATTACAAAGAAATAGTAAACGAAGGAAATCATTTTACAAAAGCTTTTCATTATTCGAATGAGTGTCCTTATTACTTAGGCTCAGAGATAAGATTAGAAATGTGCTTTATAATTTTAAACTAATTTTGGAATGGTTGTTTCTTTATCCAGACTCATAGTTATGAATATAATGAAGATGTCATGTTCCTGGATAATGTATCCGAAACAGACAACAAAGACGTTAATTTCATGGTTGGCACTAACAATGTAGACGAGGAGATGAGCTTTGAGACAGATTGGTATCAATGAATCATATAATGAGCCTACTTACGAGGAGTCTGTTGCGGAGGACGAGCAGATTACTGAGCCGAAAGAGGCCAAAATCGATTACACTACAGTTGATGATCCTGCGCTTCAAATCAGCATTAAAATCTTCCAGTACGCTAAAAAGAAAGGTGTTTCAAGAGAGGTTCTGGACGATATAATTGGTATGGTCAGTAACCATATGAAGGCATACTTTTCTGAAGTACTTCTGTTGTACTCCCATTACAAATCGAAAGAAAGACTCGCCAAGAGATTTTCCGTTAAGGCAAAAGCGCTTGATGTCTGTAAGAATGGATGTATGCTGTACGATAAAAATGCACAGATTGATGAGAAGTACAGTAATTCCAAGTGTGAAAGAAACAAGATTTGTGCTAAGAAGATGATGTACCTTCCACTAATAGACGAACTTGCACTGCTTGTTAATGATAAGGAAGCCTTTGAGCTATTGAAGTCGCCTAGAAAGAACGAGAAATGGCCTGAAGTGCTGTATGGTGTTTTTGATGGAGCACTTGGAGAAAAATTGCTGAAAGTTTACAGCAAAAAAAAGGACAGATTGGTCATCTACCTTGGCCTATTCGCTGATGGCTTCTAAATCTTCAAAAATGGCCAGCACACATTCTAATTTTACACAAAGACCAGACAATCAAAGATTTCTCGTGATCTTCACTTCCACTGGAGCTAGCTTGGACAACCGTCGTTGCTAAAGGTTTAAAAAGAAGGTGGTTATGCCTCATCGCTCATTCTGCTCTCGATCGGACCAAATCAAGCAGGTCCCTGAGCTCTTTCATGAAGATCCAGATCTCGCCACACAAACCATGGTTTGCAAGACCGTTTTGATCGTTCAACAAGCTCTTACACTTGGTGCTGTCGTCTTCTCTTTCCCTGAAGACTTGTTCTCCTCCCGTCAAGCGACGTATCATGCCATTCAGGGCCAAATTGGAGTTTTGAAGAGAGTAAAACACCTTAGCATTGTCGTAGAACAATGTCTGCTTATGATTGACATTGAGATAAACGACTGTAATCAGTATGAATAGAGTGAATTCATACATTGTAAGATTACGTGTACAAACGTTTAGTGGCAAGTCAAATTAAATAGAATCTTTCCTTTGAATATAAACCATTACTTCTTTAAAAGATAATCCTTCTTATGGGTAAAAGCAGTATCATAACCCAGATCATGAAATCAACAATAAGATCAGTGTCAGGAACAAATTAAAAGTTTTCTTTATGAACTTAGGAACAGTTAGTCAATCATATCCTCCGTAATTATAATCTATGCTTAGAATAGTGGCTTACTAGCCGTTTGATAGCAACTATAAACAGTAGCTCCTTTACTTAATTGTATGTTCCTTCTGTTTTTATCTCAGAATAAAGATTAGTCTTAAAGAGTACTTCTTTTGCCGTTGTCTTGTGTCTTATAAACCATTATATAACAAGTATGTACATTTATTTTTGTTAATAAAGTTTTGACTTCTACTGCGCTTTTGTTATTGACACTACTTATTGAAAGAGGTTCCTCAGTAAAGTTACAGGGAACAAAGTCCATTCTATTTTTTGAATTTAGAAGAATAAGGTCTTAAACAGCTCGAAAGTCTAGAAAAATCGAGTTCATCTAAAGAATAAATGTAGCATTCGTCTAAATTTGTAAAGTCGCTTTGTCTCCAGTAAATTCATTTTAATCTCAAACAAAAATATTGAATAACGTTCCGAATCTTGTCTTTGGTCTCAACTACGGGTGTACAAACAGGTACCACGGAAGCTAGGATATATAAACGTTAATTATGATGCCTCAATGCACAGTCATTTTAAGCGCATTCTTATGATAGGGTTCTTTGGCTTGAGTCATTTGCTACTTAAAAAATACATTTGTTTAAAAAAAGAAGCCCCACTTTTATAAAGTCGATAATTCTTTGTTTAAAGCCTTCTTTCTCTCAACCGTAGATGTTGCACATAATATTACGGATATTTGATTGCCATTAATATGCTTATTTGAAACCACGCAGACGTCTTTCCACTTAAGTAATTCGTGTTGCACAGACAATTCAAAGTAATTCCGCGATCGCCCATTTCTCGTTCATATAAAAGACCAGAGACCTTTCTTTCAATTAAGTAAAAGTCATCCCCCTCACATTCTTTAATCTAAATGAAGTTTATCACTATCGCTTCCTCTGCTGTCTTGGCGCTTGCTCTCGGTACTGAATTGGTTTCTGCCGAATGTGCTAAGCTCTACGGTCAATGCGGTGGCAAAGAATGGAAGGGTCCTACCTGCTGTGAATCTGGTTCTCGCTGTACCGATCTTGGAAACGAATACTACCTTCAATGTCTTCCTTCCTTCCAACAACAACAACAACAACAACAACAACAACAACAACAACAACAACGGCCACAAGACAACCACCACTGCCAAGCACACCAAAACTAGTAGTCCTCCTACACATACTCCTTCCAAGCCTTCCAAGCCTTCTACTCCTTCAAAGTCTAGTGGCAGTGGATATTCTCCCATTTCTGGTGGTGCCTCTGGTAATGGTAGAAGTACTCGCTACTGGGACTGTTGTAAGGCTTCCTGCAGTTGGCCTGGTAAGGCTGATGTAACTGCTCCTGTTGACACCTGTGCTAAGAATGGTGTCTCCATCGTCGATGACAACACTCAAAGCGGTTGCAATGGTGGCAGTGGCTACATGTGTAACAACAACCAACCTTGGGCTGTCAATGACAATCTCGCTTACGGTTTCGCTGCTGCTGCTATCAATGGCGGTGGTGAATCTCGTTGGTGCTGCTCTTGCTTCGAACTCACCTTCACCTCTACCTCTATTGCTGGCAAGAAGATGGTTGTCCAAGTTACCAACACTGGTGGTGACCTTGGTGGTGCCGATGGCCACTTTGACTTACAATTACCCGGTGGTGGTGTCGGTATCTTCAACGGCTGTGCTTCTCAATGGGGTGCTCCTAACGACGGCTGGGGTCAAAGATACGGTGGTATCTCTGATGTATCCCAATGTTCTCAGCTTCCTGCTGCTCTTCAAGCTGGTTGTAAGTTCAGATTTGGCTGGTTCAAGAACGCTGATAACCCATCAGTCAGCTTCAAGGAGGTTACATGTCCCAAGGAAATCGTCCAAAGAACTGGTTGTCAGAGAAAGTAAATGCATAACTTCATACCTCTTTTCATACATCTTTGAAAACATACTTTCATTTATTCCCATAAACGAAATAAACATTTTTACTTTTGACATCATCAATACTTTTTTACTCAACTTTAAGTAAAGAGAGTACTGTTTGCAACTTTATGCATTTACTTTTTTGAATTTAATACTACGACAAAAAAAAAAGAATGTCTATTAAAACTTGATTGCTTCGAGACTTAATCATTTGTCTCGATATTTCTTTATTTTTTTCTTGACCACAAATTTTGTACTCTTTAAGTTTAATACTACATATAAACGATAGATATAATGTTCTATATTGTCATAATTGAGCCTTGTATAATGCTTGAATTTAGCTTTCCATATTGGTTTATGCCCGTAAAACTCTGTGTACCTTCATTATTTAAAAGTTATTTGTCAAACAGTGTATTATGTCACAGTCTTAATTTTTTAAGATTTTTCAACATATTTTCTCAAATATATTGTGTACGTTTTCAAATAATATATCTTGAATAATTATTACCTTCTTTTCGGAGATATAGGGCTCATCTCTTGCCAGACAAGGAGAAAGTCTTTATAATTCCTCGAAAAAAAAATACACATCTTTACGCTTGTATATCCGTGAGCCATTCTTTGTGTCTAAATCTATAGGAAAAAATAAAGAAAACAAGTTTAAATGAAATACTCTTCAGACTGTTCATCTGGAATATAGATAGATTTGACTGTTTAAGCACAGTCTAAATATTCATAGATTGTCACCGATAAGACTTGAAAGCAAGTCTAGAGCCCCTTCATTATGCAGCCATCCGAAAATAATTTTATAATTCATAAAGTGACATTTGAGTTTATTTCATTACGTTTGTATTTATGAAAAAGTATGGTTTCAAACTCTAAATTTATCTTTTGATACCTTCAATCTTCTTTGATGTGGTCGTCAAATAATGAAAATCCTTACAGACATATATCAACTGCATGGTTGATTTGTAAAACCATTTTTTTATTCTTCTTGCTCATCTAAAATATATACTGAATGAACGGAAAGCATATAAAGCACGCATGATGTCTCTAGGTAACGATGTCTAAACAAATTAGCAAAAAGCAAACATGTATACAGTGAGTACAGAATTGTACAATGGCGCATGAATATTTGGCATCAATATGTTACTATATTTTGACAAATGTGTCGTCAATTGAAGACGCCATTGAGAAAAAAAGGTATCAATGCTTGAGACCGATGGATAGACATGCAAAGCAATTGCTCAGCGTAAAGTATAATTTTTCTTATTTTATTCAAAGACAACACAATTTAATCCTATGTACTATTACCTCCTTTCACATAGAATGGTACCCAGTGAATACCGGCTTGATGCACCATCTTAATGGAAGAAATGGATAGGGTTGTAGTGTTACAAAGAATATTGCTGCCATGGTAGCCTGTTACACATTTACAAACTCTAGAAAGGCATGTGTGCATCGTACGTTACCCCTAGGCGCTTTGATTATAAATTTATAAGAGTATCAAATTTCCAATTGTTTCCCAGAGTTGATGCAGCGCTCATGTATTAGAGAAGAAATGGGAATATGTACATTTGCATTTCAACATCAACTGTGAAGTAGTATATTTTTCTTTGTCCATGGAAGATGGGATCTTCTTACTCATGACCATGTTCTCGTCACGTGGCATTGTGATAGTGATAACTCAATTAATTTGTGAATATTACAATGAGTACAGAAAGTGGGATTGTACAAGGCTCCTGCCATCGGCGAATTTTGTTCAATACGCTTTAGAATTTTCCGTACCCTTTTCTGGTATAGCGTCAAAATGTCACTGTCTGCCAATACATTTACTAGAATTAAACAGCAAAGAAACGCTTTATATATAATATATAATAATTTAGAAAGGATTACCTTTAGCAAAAAGGTGAACGTTTCGGATCTCTTTGTTATATATTTTAAACGAGCGTTATATGAAAGAATTGCTATAGAAACTATTCCATTTTCAAGGACGAGCATCTTGAGCAGTTGTTACACTAAGTCAAGTTGATCTGCTACCATTAACATATTCATCCCAGAGAATCGTTCTCTTGGCGCTGTGCAGCTTTTTATCAGATATTTTTACTTTATTTGGATATCAAAAACCGTGTAATAAAATATAGTCGGACCACCAAAAGAACGGGAGCTAATTCATGATTAATCCGAGGAAAGATAAACATATCATTCAATTAAACAGATTTATGAACATCTGAAACATTATATATAAGCCCTGTTAATCCAACCGAGTTGCAAAATCACAATCACCCCTCACATTCTTTACTAAGATGAAGTTTATCACTATTGCTTCCTCAGTTGCTTTAGCCCTTACTCTCGGTACGGAATTAGCTGCTGCTGAATGTAGCAAGAAATACTATCAATGCGGTGGTAAGAACTGGAAGGGTCCTACCTG
>JAMYHX010000389.1:0-41809 GCA_025529335.1 Rhizopus sp. PT2906
CGAAAATATTCTTGGCGACGACGAATTTACATTTCATGCAACATGAATTTTGTTCTCACCATGGGTGTATTTATTTTTGATCACAGGCGAATTTACTTTCCGGAAAGAGTGTAGCTCTTTATTAATCCCTAAAAGCCCCTTGAAGTCACATTATACTTCATTGTAACTCTATTTTATCAAGCAAACCTTATTGCAGTCTCTATTTGATCTATACAAAATTTGGTGGTCACTTATCGAACCAATTATCATTAAATACCTTATTATAAGGCTATTTTGTTATCAAGTAAAACTTATTAAACAACACAAGCCTAAGTCATAACAGACGCACATTTACAACAGTGTTTAAAAACACTGTTCCTCACACATTCCAACAGACTGTGCGAATGCTTATCTCCTTATTAATATAAATAATCCATAACTTTAAATAAAGAATTATCAGTTTAACTAGATTAATCAATCTACAGTATTATTCTCACTCCAATTATCTTACAAAGTCTTCTCTTATAAAGACATCTTTTTCATTTTTTTTTTACTTTTTAATTCACATTTATTATCTCTGATCTTGTATAATCAGGATCTGGTAGTCACTTACACGACATATTATATTCAATTATTACTTTACTTTATCCTTTTTACTTTAAACTCACCAAGGTCATTAAGCTAAAACAAGCAATCCAGTATAAATAACTATTGGTTGTTCTCTCTGTTCACTTTACTTCTTTATATTCATACTTTTTATCAATGAATCTTATTCTGTGCCTAAAGTAATCCTCTGATACTAATTATCTCTAGTAAATATAAGTCCCTTGAAGCAGTTATAACTTTGTTGTATCTATATAAGTTTATCACAAGAAGATCTGGTGGTCAAAAAACGACATATTATCAACATATTCAACAACTTATACAACCAGCAGCTCTTTA
Organism: Rhizopus sp. PT2906; assembly: GCA_025529335.1. NCBI lineage: Eukaryota > Fungi > Mucoromycota > Mucoromycetes > Mucorales > Rhizopodaceae > Rhizopus > Rhizopus sp. PT2906. The sequence continues at coordinate 922 of JAMYHX010000389.1, forward strand.
AATTAACTAAATTAACCCAGGCTTTAAGCCAACCTATATACAAAGCCAAAATGTACAAACGTTGTGTATAGCCAATTTGACAATTTGACTAAAATCGATTAATCTATACGTGTCGCTTTGGCAAGCTTGAGCCTACAAATAGTTTATCAACAAAAAAGAATGTAATGCACTCCTTTACATCTTTCTAATCTACCGATCATTCCTCTTATTTTCTTACACTCTTGTAATGTATACAATAAAAGTTCCTGATTCTATATAATCCTTTATTATTCGCAATGATCTTATACATCATGTATCTTACCATTTAAAAGATATTCTATATTCGCTTTTAGCTTGTCCCTTTTAAGCACATTATGCGCATAGTCCTATTAAATGCCATTATAAAATGGTTGACAACACTCTCTGTAAGAGGTATCTTTTATACATAAGATTCATTTAACTTATTAAAGTTTGATGAGAGACTTCATTGCATTATACATTATACGTTCTATGTCTTCAGAGCTTACGTAAATACTATATCTAGTATTGTTCTAGAAAGCAGGTGAAAGATTATTTGATAATTATGATACAGGCTAGTATCATCTGTTCACGTCTTGAATAATCTCGTTGATATGCTCTTTTATATAGCAGCGGGCCAAATGTAGATCATTATATTTATTTCTACTTTGTAAAGTAGATACTTTTATCTTAAAGCTTGGATAAAAGCAATACAACCGATAGAGTGAAAAATAGCAGCCATCTTTCTGTATGATGCTCATTTTATTAAAGAAAATAGTAATATACTTTTTTTTGGTAACCAGAAGCGTTATCTCTAGTCACTAGAGCTGTTATATATATATTCGTTTTTAAGAAAAAATATAGCTATCTTTATAGTAAAGCTTAATCACAAGGAAGAATTACAAGAACTCTACAGAAAATAATCCAGGCGAAGGTAATTAGAATTTGATCTGCATGGTTTTTTCTACTTTGATTTTGACTTAACCTCGTATATTTTTATTATTCAAAGAATGCATCCTTAAAAAAGTATTTAAAGAGACAATATCTTTGACCATTTTGTTCTTTTTTTTTCCTGTCATTTTCTGTTTACCTTTCATTTTATCTTTTATTTCGATGAAGCGTTCCCGAATAATAGGTAAATAGGATGTTTTTGGTAATCAAGCGCTTATTCATATCTTTATCCCGTTAGCTACCCTCACAATTATCCCTTTTTTTGCCGCCCATACGCTGGCACAATATAAGGCTGACCAAGATGCAGCGACGTTGACTTTTGCAATGACCAAGCACTTTACTGTTACAATTCCCGAAGGCGGAGCAAAACCAACGGATTTGACTTCACTCATCCACGAAGATTATGCTAGAAATAATGATGCATACAAGACAACTTTCACTTATGATCCTCAAGATGAATACTACGGTCCAATAGACGAAATGCCCTATGATGGATATGATCTAATTGAAGATCAAAATGATTTCGACTCCTATGATGGGTATGGTAACGATGATTTCTACGATGATGTTGATGATCCCAACGACTACTATGGTAATGATAATCGTAAGGATCCCCAAGAAAAACCCCCTGCTGATGATGCCAAGACTAAAGTTCCTCTTACTCCAAAAGGTAGAGTTCAAAACTAACTGAAAAAAAGTATTGCTAACCAAATGTTTTAAAAGTTGGTTACTCCACTATCGCTCCTGTAACTAAGAGTGCTGCTGCTTCTGCTAGTGCCTCTGGTAGCGTCTCTAAATCATCTTCTGGTCAAACGATTTCCTGTAAAACCGATGGACAGATTGCATTGACTTTTGTAAGTTTCTTTTTTTTCGGGAATTTATGCAATATTCATTAATTTCCGCATTCATAGAGTGAAGGTCCGAGTGATGTGACGGGAAAGATAGCTCGTCAGTTGAGCAATGTTGACGCAAGAGCAAGCTTTTTCGTTAATGCTACTTGGTAAGAATGTCAAGGATATATTTCCTAAAGCACAAAACTTACTTTGCCCTTAGGTTAACTCTTCCACAATACGCAAGTGTAACTGAAAACTTGTACAAAGCTGGCCATTTCATTGGAATGACTTACCGCGTCAAGAACGATAACTCCAAGGCATTGACAGATGCAGAGCTTCGACATGACATTATTAAAAATGCCCAGACCATCCAGAACATTATCGGCGTAGCTCCTAAATATGTCCGACTCCACTATACAAAAGTAAGAGATGTCCGTACTGAAAAAATGTTGGCAAATCTCGGATTTGTAACAGTTGGCTACAACTTGGATAGTCAAGACTACGTGCAAGGCGTCGAATCTGGTTCGGAATTCGTTAAAGGCGTATATGCAAAGACTTTTGAAGAATTTAAGGGGAAATATGGCTCTAAAGGTTCTTTCATATCTATTCATTATGATGGACCTCTTTCCAACTCTGTAGAGGCAATCGGGGATGTAGTTTCTACAATCGAACAAGGAGGTTATACAATGGTCAGATTAGATGGATGTTTGAGTGATCCAAAGCCTTATAAAAAAAGTAATATATAATCAAGAAGTACGAGTGAGCCTTTATTAATACTGTTTTTATCTTATAGATGCAGATGGACGTGAATACACTTATGACAAGTTTTCATACAAACAGCCTAATTATCATCAAGGACAGCAGCTTGTAGCGACAGAGCCTTTAGCAACAATTGACGGAGAAGAGAGTAATCAGCCGATTGAATTTATGGAAAATATGGCAGACATGAACAAGGCTTCCCTCTTCAGCACCTTGCTTGCTGCAGCTCTCTTGATCACTTACTTTTTCTAATACAAATGTATGCAAAGATATTACTTTGTTTACTTTTGCCAATTCAACAAAACTACAAATAACATTTTAGACTATAAAAGACCCGTTTAGACAAATTCATAGATTTTAGAATAAAAAGCTTTTTTCCCCTTCATCAAATTAGTCTAAAGTTTGGCATTGCGAATCTTGGACAGCCCTCTTTCCATCATTTCAACTGTATGTTCAGCGGATCCCCAGCTTGACTGATAGCCAAACCCTCCGTGTCCATATGCATGGGTGACAAGTACCTTGTGCTCGCTCTCTGTTCCTAAATATCATAGTGAGTAGATTGAACAAACATATGTATTGTCAGATGTTTACTATAAATTTCATTTTCAAAGCGTGGCCCTCCCTCTCTTGTAGGCCTTAGTCCAACGCTATATCTCACAATTTCTAAATCACCAGCTGTAGATAGTTCAGGACATAGTCTTTTGGTTCTTTCTAGTATGTCTTGGTTCGTGTCTGCATCAGAAAATGGGTTAAAATCATTCTTATTAGCAGTGCCACCTAAAACAACAGTTCCATCTGATCGTGGAATAATATAGGTAATGCCATGTGATCCTATTGATAAAGTAAGTAAACATTAAAAGTGAACATTCGTCGTGAAAATGTGAGCACATACCGATATGCGTGAGTGTTCTTTTGATGTGAGGTGTTCTGACTACGATTGTTTGTCCACGAGTTGGAAAAAGTGCCTTGTCTTGGATACCAGCTATATACTTGGACCCCAACCCGGTACAGTTGATTACTACATCTACGTCTTGATGAAGGACTTCTCGTAAATCGCTAATGGCTCTTTTTTCAATAACACCACCTAGTCCTTTAAAATTGTTTTCCAGCCATTTCAGATATATAGGTGAATTGACAAGAACTAGAGTGGCACAACATGAATGCTGATGTACACAAATATTACAGTCATTTGTTACCTGTTGTGTAAGTATGTCCTATCTTTGCATTTTCTGGTAGCTCGTCTTTCTCTTTTAAAAATTTAAACTAGAAAGATCAATTATGATTAAAGGAGAAGAGAACAGAGATAAAGACTTACATCTTTAACCAAATCCCTAAACCATGGGTTGGTGAATTCAGGATTGATATCCTGATAATAGTCGTAACTTGGTACAACCATGATTCCTGTATTAGATTTACTTTCTTGTTCAGCAATTCTAAGAAATTCTCGATAGCTAATTGCATCCAGTTCTTATAATTTTGTTAAATAATTGTCATGCGATATAAGGCAATCGTTTATTTACTTTGTAATAGTGGGTTGTCATTGGGTGCCATTGTCCTCCAGTGTGCACCTTGATACTCTTTGTTTGTACAACTGTTTACCTTTGTTTAAGGACTTACCTGCATATGGAGAAGTGTATTCAATAGCCATGTCACCAGGTGTATATTTAGCAATGATTTTTACGTTTTTCCATCCTCTTTTTTTTAAAGTAAGGGCAGTGGTAAGTCCAATGACACCAGCACCAATAACAACAATCTTTGTCTGTTCCATAAGGGAAAGTAATGAAGAAAAGAGAGAAAGAAATGATCAAAGTCTCTGCGGAGCACAATTATCAAGTCAATAATTCCCAGGCTTTCTTCAAGATAGATATCTATCTTGTATACATATCTCGTAATAATCTAATAGTGAATATCTTGTTGGTATATATATATATACATATATACTCTTGAGCATAATCTTTGTATGTATATGCTTGTATACATAGGTGTTAAAGTGTATCAAGCCTCTTTGCATCAATGAAATAAAGGAATACTTTGTTTATTACAAAGTTTTTTAATTGTCTAATAAAATGCTCGAGGCTGTTTAAAGTTCAAATTAGACCAAAACCTTACATTTCTTTTTTCTTTTCCCAAACATGAGTAATTGGGATTCAAGCCAACTAGAGAAACAGTTTGGTAATTTGAATTTTATAATTAAAAATTGTGGCGATGAATGCGATGCTTGTCATTAGATAATCTCACCGTGGATGGTGACGCTAATAAATGGAGTAATGTGGCTAGTCAAAGGTAATTTTGAATTATTAAAGTAATACTTGACTGATATAAATTATATGTGTATTTCTCAAACAGAACGCAAAACAACTGGCAACGAGGTCCTTATCAGCAAGGTCATTCTACTAGAGGACGCGATGGTCAATATTCATCGAATGATAACCGAGGAAGATCTCGAGGTAGAGGCGGATATGAACAAAGCTACCGTGGTAGGGATCAGAGAGGCGGATATCAACATCAGCAAGCGCCGCAATGGAAACAAGAACAGAGTCGTAGTCAGAGAAATGATTGGCAGCAGCAGAATACATGGGGACAACAAAGAGGCAGTATAACATGGGGTAACTCTTCTAGTCAAAGCTGGAACACTCAGAGCAATACTAGTCAAAATTGGAACACTCAGAGCGGCTCTAACCAAGACTGGAACAGCAATAAAACATCAGTATATCCAGTTAATACAGCTGCTACTTCATCAAGCAATTCTTGGAGTCAAAAGCTGACTGAAAACACAGCCTCCTGGAACAACACCGAGCCAAAACAAGCTACTGAAGAGAAAACATCTTGGGAAGAAAAGTCTACATCATTCTCTGGTGGCTGGGGAGAAATGACCTTAGAAAGCATGGGCTGGACTGAGTCCAATAAGAGGCCCAAGAACGTAAAACAGCCTGGCAAGGGCATTTGGAAAGATGGTGTCCATGAGCTTGGTGATAAAGACGAAGAAGTAGAACGTAAGCTATTTGGCACAGCAGATGATAGTCAAGTTCAGCATACTGGAATCAATTTCGAAAAGTATGACGATATTCCTGTTGAAACCACTGGTTCTAATGTTCCTGAAGGGATCGCTGAGGTAACTAACAAATGCATTATTCCATTCTTCTTAAACTAACCTTGCTGGATTTCATAGTTTACACATCCCCCACTTGACAAGCTCCTGATTGATAACATCCGCTTGGCTCACTATACCGTACCTACACCTGTACAAAAACACTCCATTCCTATTGTCGCTGCTGGTCGTGATCTCATGGCCTCTGCTCAAACAGGTTCTGGAAAAACTGCCGGGTTTCTCTTCCCTATCCTGTCTTCCATGTTTATACACGGTCCTCTTCCTGAACCAGATGATTCAGAAGTGAAACAGGGCTATCGAAGTTATAGAAAAGCATATCCACAGGCACTTATTTTAGCTCCTACAAGAGAACTAGCTAGTCAAATATATACTGAAGCCAAAAAGTTCTGCTACAGATCCTATGTACGTCCTTGTGTGGCCTATGGCGGCGCCGATATTCAGCAGCAGCTTCGTTTAATTGACAGAGGGTGTCATCTGTTAGTTGCCACACCTGGGCGATTGGTTGACATCTTAGAACGTCGTCGCCTTTCATTTCAAAATATTCAATATCTGGTGTTGGATGAAGCCGATCGTATGCTTGATATGGGTTTCGAGCCACAAATCCGTCGTATTGTTGAAGGGGAAGATATGCCGCCTCCCGGTAAACGACAAACTCTGCTCTTTTCTGCAACATTCCCTGAAAATATACAGGTAATGGCACGCGATTTTCTAAAGAACAATATATTCCTAAAGGTGGGTGTCGTGGGAGCAACTACAGAAAATATTACACAAACAGTCGTGCTCTTAACAGACGAAGAAAAACGGTCTCGACTGCTGCAAGTATTGAAAGAGCACAACAGAAAAAAGACAGAATTGACCCTGGTCTTTACTGAAACGAAGCGCATGGCTGATACCGTCTACGAGTTCCTTTTAGATAATCAATATGCAGCTACGGTTATTCACGGTGATCGTGTTCAAAGCGAACGTGAGGCGGCATTAGAGTCTTTTAGGACTGGAAGAACGCCCATCATGGTTGCAACAGCTGTTGCTGCTCGAGGTCTGGATATTCCTAATGTGATGCATGTTATATCCTTTGATTTGCCAAATAACATTGATGATTACGTTCATCGTATCGGTCGTACAGGCCGTGTTGGGAACACAGGATATGCCACGTCTTTTTTTACACGCCAAAACCGTTTCCTTGCAGGTCATTTGATCAAGTTACTCGAAGGTGCAAATCAGGAAGTTCCCAGCTGGTTAGAGGACATGCGTGTGGATGAATCTGACATGTATTCAAACAGACCTCAAGAAAACACTAATACAAGACGTAGATGGTAGATGTTGTCTCTCATTTTTTTAATAGCAATGCTTCTTTAAAATTGATAATTAAAGTTTACGAAAAAACCGAATTTTATTTAAAAAAGTTGATGAATGCAATGAAAATAGTAAAAGAAAAAAAAAAAAGTAAAATGCGAGGGTAACATGCATTACTCGATACGAGATAGCATACGATGGAGTCTACGATGAACTCTTTCAAGTTCATCAGAAACTTGAGCAAGACCGTCTTCTTCATAATGACCAGCATCAAAGGCACCTTGATTGTATTGTGAATCAATGGCACGAAGTCTGTCTTGAAGTTTCTCAATATCATCAGCGGTATAGCTTCTACAAGCAAGTCTATTGGACTCCCTTGCGATTTCAATTAATTCATGATGAACGTTCTCCAGATTTTTGACCATAGGCATCTTGGTGATTAGATTGAAGAAAGAAGAAAAAAAGCCTAAAATAAGCGTTGTATTTATACTTTTTTGACGTCTCATGATTTAAGGAAAGGGATGGGAAAATTTATGCAACCAGTAATTAGATTAAAACGTATGACTTTTTGACTGTATGGAACCATCTAGCATATCGTTAGGGAAATCTACTCATGTGTGTTTACTGTCATCTATTCAGAAAAAGGAAAAGGGATGTAAATGTGTTTTTCTTTTCTTTTTTTTGTTTTATAAAAAATAAAGTATTTTTCAATTAAAATACTTTACTATAGTTACTATTACTATGGTTATCGTTGCTTTAGCAACAATTCATATTGCTTTTAATGTTGCCAAAGGTACCAAGAGAAACAAAACTGCACTGTCCTTTGGGAAAAAACAAAGTAAATTCATGCAATCCCATAAATTTACCCTTGCCCTCATTTTTATTTCTTTGGTGTAGCAATCAATGCACAATTTTCTAAACTGGTTGAAGGGTCGCAATAGTAAACTAACTTGGCGTCAAACCCATACTTTTCTAAATATTTGATTCTTCCTGCATCTAACACTCTTTTACATTGGTATCCTATCTTCTCTCGTTGTGAATGATCTAAACCTGAAAAGTGATTTCTGTTGCTAGAGTTAGTTTTAGATCTGTGTGGGAATGCGTTTATTCCTTACGCTGTTTGATCAGCATCCTCTTCCTCGTCTAAATCACCGTGGTTTTCTTCATCATTATCTTCCTTTTCTCTTTCTTTCTTTAACTGCTGTTGATCTCTTTCACCACAAATACCCCAGCTACTCATTTTACATAATCTTGCGAATTCAGTTTTATCAATCTGGATGGATTCAAGGTACTCTGTGTTTGGGTACATCTCATAACGGCATAGTTGATGACAACAGACAGCAATGACAATACCCGATAATGGATTACTGCAAAAAATTGTTATAATGTGAATAACACCTCCCTTTTTTTAATACTTACCCACGACCCAGTGTTCGTTCGTGTTCGACATAGTTCATCAAACACTTGAGGGTCATATCAGTAGCACACCCACAGAGGTGTTTGGAAAAAACAACCACTTTTTTATCATTGCTTTCGATGCATTCTACCTTGGACAATACTAAATCCTTTATATCAATAAGTACACGCTGTACCGTTGATTTTTGCTGAGTATGTCCAATTAAACTAGGATCCACCTTATTTCGAACGTTCTTTCGGTCAATCAAAACATAAGTCGCTTCTCCGTTCGCTTCGTTCACTGCCTTCTTGACCCATCCTGACAATTCTCCTTTACCAGCACCAAATTCAACAAAAATAGCCGTTTTATCCTGAAGTAGACCGTTTTGCTCCATATGTCCTATTAATGAAGATTGCTGATCTAAATGCTTTGTCCATTGTACTTCTGCCCTGAAGAGACCGAAAATGAGGATGTCCTGAAGGGTGACTTTAGTTGTGTGTTTACCTTTTTTGCTCAAAGACAGTATGCTTCAATATCTGTGTTTCGATTGGCCCTACATGTTGTTCATAGGCTGTTTTAACTTTTTGGATAATAGAGTCTAGTTCCTGGCGGCTCAGTGTCTTTAATTGAACACGAGCAAGCCAAGGCTGAATATGCAGCTTTTGATGTGAGTAAATGTTTTTCTGAAACTCTAGCTCTTCTTTTGAAAGCTCCAAGGTACAGTTGACATTAAGAGAGTGACAAACAGGTAAACCCTTGGGACGCGAATTGCATCTCTTTTCCATATGAACCTTGAGGTCTTTTTCAAAAACGGTGCTACATAATAGCGTGTTGGCTTATTCTCTCTTTCTTTTTTATACTTTCTTACTGTGAATTGTCATAAGGGCAAGGCACTCGCTTGAGATCAGAAGCCTGATTGTCTGGATCTAGTCCCAAATGTTCTCCACAATATTTTTGTGACTTTTTGGCAGGTAAGTTACAGTATCTTCTCTTTCGAGCCACGAAAAAGTGACCTAGAAGGAGACACTTAGTGTGTGTATGCGAACAAGAGTTTCATGCTTTTACATTGTTGTGGTTTGTTTGGCACAGGAGGAAGATCCAAAGGCTGATTCTTGTTGATCTTTGTTCTTTTCTCAACAGGCTCTTTGGGCATTTCAATTTTTTTAAACAAGGGCGAGAAAAGAGAGAGACAGTGAATTTTATTAACCAATTAAACATGGCAAAAAAATTAATCCCAGCCAGAGGAGGCAGGAGCAGCAGAAACATCCTCAGCCCAGTCGCCAACTTCACCGGAAGGAGCTTCGGTATTCCAATCAGCAGCAGTGGCGGCAAAGCTGGAAGGACCTTCAGCTTCAATAGTCCAGTCTTGATCTTCAGTAGTAGCGCCGTAATCGAAGCGACCAGCTTCTTCAGCCAATTCAGCAGCTTCGTTTTCCTTTTCGATTTCCTCAGGATCGCGGTAGAAGAACATATCGACCATAACATCCCAAGGGGTGTTGTAGTCCAAAGTACCACGAAGACGGAGAACGGAACGAGCCAAGAGCCAGTAGATCAAACCGATGGCGTGCTTACCCTTGTTGTTGGTAGGGATGGCAACATCAACATATTGAAGAGAAGCGTCAGCGTCAGCAAGAGAAATGACAGGAATGTTGACATAGGAAGCTTCCAAGATAGCTTGGAAATCAGCACGAGGGTCAGTACAGATGACCAAACGTGGTTCACGGAAGGAACGGGTGATGTAGTTAGTGAAAGTACCAGGAGTGAAACGACCAACGATGGCTTCAGCACCAATGTACTTGGCAAACTTCAAAGCGGCACGATGGCCATAAGAAGAAGCAGCGATAACGACAATATCTGCAGGGTTCTCGATGGTGGCGATAACACGGGCAGCAAAGATAATCTTTTCCCAAGTCTTACCAAGGTTGATCAAATGAACGCCTTAAATAATAATAAGTCTTTTTTGTTTTGTTTAGTTATAAATATAAATGTACCATCAGAACGACGCTTGAAAACATAAGGCTTCATACGAGCATTAAGGTTTTTAGTACCAATGTGAGCCTTGGCAGCCAACAAGAGTTGAAGATCTTCTTCAGTAGGATTCAAAACTGAGAAATGAATGAGTAAGAAAAGGGGATTAGACTGAATATATTATTTGTTTACTGGCAGGAACTTTAGACATGTTTGATTTGTTTTTCAAGTAGGACGGCTATCGTTTAGTTTCTGACAAAAGTTAAGGTGTGCAGAGTTATTTGTTGAAGGCCAAATAAGTCCGGGTTTGAAAAGGAAAAGAGGGAAGGATTCATTGTTTGCCTGGTTCAGTCAAGGTTTTATTGAACCAAAAAAATCTTTTTCTTTTAAACTCAATTCAAACGCCACAATTTTTTTCGTTCTCAATCTATCTGTGCGCTTACACAAAGGGTCTTTGTTAGTTTCCGTATCTTCTCCTTGAACACGAAAGTTGAGGTAAATAACAGTACAACTTAATAAGTGTATAATCTATATACTAAAGATCATTTGACAAGAACTTGACAAGGTAATCTTTTTCTGAGTAGAGTTATATTCTGTCTTCATGTTTAAACTAGAAAAACAAAAAGTAGACTATTCGTTCCTTAAGAGAGAGAGAGATTATAAATAAATTTGGCATTTTCTTTAGTGCAACTGGATATATTTTGTAAATTACAGTTAGTTTCATATACTACAACATGCCTTAGAACTTGCTAGAGAATAGTTGACCATACTTTTGATCTAAAGAAGAAAATAAGGCTATTTAACAACTGCTTAGTTACGTGTTGTTTATAAAGTGTTGACCACATTATGAGTCTCAAAAAGATAAAGATCGTTTTATATTACTATTCACTGTCAAACTGAAAACAATAAAGGAAAAGATTGATAGCCAGCTAAAGTGTAATTGTTGGCAGTGCAAATAATTTCTGAATTGTTGTATATATTTCTTTTTTTGGTCTTTCTTTTTATTATTTTATTACTAAATGACTAGTTTTAAAGAACTGAAGCAGAGACTATTTCACCCATATTATATTATTCATTTTATATATGGAAGTTGTTATGTTGTCATTCGACTAATTCAATTATGGAAGACACAGTCTATTAACCTACAAGTAAAGAATAAATTCCAAAAAAGACAGAGAGAAAGAGAAAACCTCATTCGTTGCCTAGGAAACTGAAGCCAAGGCATTCTTATTGCTCACATTTTTGATTATTTGGAAATGTATTATATCCATATCAGCAGAAGAATTATCAAGTGTTATCATTTTATACACAAAGTTTTTTACTCTCTGTAGTCTATTTTGGAGAATTGGATTTTGGACGTCTTTCTTTTACATTGTTGGCTGGATAGGTAAATAATAAGAGCAAAGAGAAACTTGTATTTGATACGTTCTAGTCCTTTCTACACTCTTTCCACAGCCTTGGTACAGAGGACCTAGTGAAGTTGCCGACTTGACTGAGAGTTCGTTCCGAGAGAATGTGCTTTTGAAGAAATCAAACACATCCAAAATTACAGAAATCAATCCAGACGATGACACCAAGTATTGGATTGTGATGCTCTATGCTAATTGGTCAGTGGCCTGTTTAAATTTTGAAGCAGTCTTTGCCAAGCTGTCATTAGAGTATAAGGATGTACCACATTTAAAGTTTGCAAAGGTTGATATTGATGTATATTCTGATTTGGCAGAGGAATTTGGAGTGAGCAAGGATCCAGCCTCATTTGATCTGCCTACACTCATCTTATTTCATCAAGGCAAAGAGATCAGACGACTTCCCGAATTGACAGTGACAAAGGAAGGAGAGACAGCGTCTAGAACAGATGCAGCAAAGAATACAATCACTCGTTTAGGATGGAGCAAAAAGCCTGTGAGTTATTTAATTATTTATGTTTATATTGTTTAATTTAACATTTTACCCTTAGGCAACCATTGTCCAATCATTTTACTTGGAAGAAATCAAGCATGAAAAAAAGCATCAGTAACCAAACTGCAGTAGAAAGGAACTCATTACGTAATAAAAGAACCCTTACTTTCTGCATATGTCATGTTGATGTTTTCTTTTGATTCTTTAAAAAGTATCATTCACAGACTTAGATAAGGAGATGTTTTAAATAATTTATGCTTGTGGATTGGCTGCGCGTCATAGTCGGGTTTGAAAAGAAAAGAAAAGGAAAGGGGAGAAGCAATGAAAAATAAGGGAAACTGAAATATTTCAGATTAAGACCAGTGAGAAGAATAGCTTTATGTTTATATATAAATATATACTGTGTTTATATACATTGGTAATCATCGTGAATGTCAATTTAATATAGCTTTTAAAGCATCGCCCTTCTTCATAATAACAAAACTATTGATGGTTATTGCTTGTAGTATGATGGTTATTACTGCGAAATATATGTGAAGGACGAGTGAAGTAGACTGGCATCCATGTAGAAGAAGAAGAAGAAGGCGCTGGTACTTGATGTTCATCATGAATCGATGATTCGCACGACTCTGAGCTTCGAATCTGGGTCACGATCGCCTGTTCATACTTTGGTGGTAGTATAGATGACTTGTATGAAGGCAGCGATTCACTGGTTGATGTCTGTCTGCTGATCTGCGAAAACGAGGGTGGTGCAGTGCTTGGAACGCTTGGTGGTGTGTTTTTGTTTATCTTTTTCACACGCTGCTTCAAGAAACAGGCAACACTAAAGGCAGCAAGACAAAAACTAATAAAGGTACATAATGCAATCAAAGTGGTCGTTGCGATAGGATGACGCCGATGAGGTTGTTGTGGCTCTGGCTGCGTCTGGGTTATGTTTGTCTGGCCATGCTGTATTGTTGTGTTTTGAGATAGGATAATAGGCTGACCGACGAGCATACAGTTGAGCGGATTACATGTCAAATTGTGCCATGCAAATGTCACAGAAGATTGACGGTACTGGTAACACTGTGTGCTTGTAGCGCAATAGTCTCCACTGGAATCATTGCCACTCGACAAACAATAGCCATACCATGGATACAAGGCACCTGTGCTACATTCATCTTTGCCCTTGATACATGAGCTGTCAATACACATTGCACAGTATTTGCAAATGCCGTCCTCACCACAGTGTTGCCCGGAAAGATAAGTACATTCATCATCTGAATTATCTTCAGTATCATCAATATCATCATCATTGCCGTCAGTACTTGGGTTGCTATTATTACTATCATCATCTTTTTCTAATTCATATGCTGCCACGTTGTAAAGACTAAGTAATATCGATATATAGAGTCTCACAGTCATAGCTGATAGAAATTATCAATGAATAAAGGAAAGAAAGAGAGAGGCACTCACATATGCATCAATACGCCCTCCTTTTTTCCCTTGCCGGTTTATCTCGCTAATATTACCTGAAAAAGAAGTTAGGGATAAAAAAAAAGAGGAGAAGGGAAAGAAAGGATTTAATTTAGGTACAAATCTCTAGGATACATAATAATTAAAAAAATCTTAAAAGGTATACATTTTCTCCATGGCTTGACGTTGGAGTACACTGTGTTGGAATCTACGAGCTATTAGCGTATGAAGCACATTATGCTTATAATGCTTACTTTTTCAATGATTCATTTTCCTGAATAAGTCTTTCAACTTCTGATAATAGTTCGGTTTGCATATTTTTTAAATGTTGAAGTTGCTGAACGGCTAACAAAAGACAAGAGTCAGTAGTTGGACTATTGGGAGGATAAGCACTCACTTCTTGTCAACAAGGCAGCTTTGCTCATTTTTTTATTGCTACAGCCAGGCAAATGTTTTCTTAATTCATCAAATCCATCCTTAATCTGTGCCCTTCTTTTCTGCTCTGATTGAATATGAATCTGTCGACGAATTTCTGCGCTTGTCATATTATTACGACTATTTAAACATATTAGATCACGGGCTGAATCATGAAAGATGACATCTTACTCTTCACTCTTGATTTCATCCTCCTCCTCATCCTCATCATCCTCGTCCTCCGATTGATCTCCTTTCTTCAATTTCTTCTGCTGTTGCTGAAGCTGCGATGATGAAGCTCTTTTACGTTTATTGCGCTTGGATTCCATCTTTTTTTCATATGTTTCTTTTGAATATTCCAAAAACTCTGTATGGTAAAACTCCATTGGTACAGAATTAGCACGAGTGATCATCTCTTTCACTCTAGCCGTTGTAGAATTAGAAAAGCGCGTAGAATCGAGGGGAGTCAATAAATCATTATTAGCTGATGCTGTCGTCGTTGTCAGTATGGGTTGCTGAGATGTAAAATGATTGAGCTGGTTAGGTGGAGAAGGTGATGGTGTAGGAGAGGAGGTAGAAGAGATGGAAGATTCTGGACTGGTAGGTTGAACTTTATCTTGAAAATAACCCAATCTTGTCATTGGGTAATTGGGTGGATATCCTATAGGAAATGTCGTGTAGGCTATTGTGAAGAGTCATTATTATATAAACGGCTTGGAAGAATTGCTTACCTGGATATGATGAATATGCTTCCTCGAATGATGTAGTAGGTACAGTGTTGCTGTTTGCTGTGCTATTGTTGTTGTTACTGCTGTCATTCTTTAATCCAGGGTCAATATCGACGATCATTGATCCATTTGTATAGTCATATTCAGTGTTGGATAAAACGATTTCGCTCATATGGTTAAGGAAAGGTATGGGGTGTTGGTATTGTTAAGGAAAGTAAGTGGGTTGTGTTGTAAAGAGGTGAAAAGTGAAAAGAAAAAAGAAAAGAAAAAAAGATTTTTTGTTATATATACAAAAAAGGACCTAGGGACCATCATTTCAAGTGGGTTTAACAGCCGATAACAGCTAGACCACCATCGCTTCTTTTTTTTTACTCCTTTCTTAAACTACCCATTTTACTTTGATTATGGTCGTCCATGGCAACTAATAATGGTAGTATTGGTAACAAAATGACATGATGTTTTATAGCTTTTTTTTTTTGGTTTCTACTCGCTCTGAAGTCAATTGTCACACAAACATTGCTTGTTATTACTCCTATTGTCTTTTTTTACTTTTTTACTTTTCGTTATTGACTTGGCAACAGTTCATTCGCCTTTTATTTACTTAAAGAGACACGAGTCATTTAATAGATTGACTTCATGTACAAATGCGGATCCTTATATATAATCTTATCTTTTTTCCTTTTGTTCTTTACTACAACAAAAAAGAAAACGTGGTATATTGTCGTGTTACAATAATTAAACAACAGCACGCAGTGATATTTATTATTGAAAAAGGAGAAAGCATCTATCGAACTTGAGGACTCTCGTTACCTTTACTGATGCTGCTATCCTTGTCAACATGCCTTTATGTCATTTTATCTTTCTGTGATAATATACTTGAGTCCTATAACTTGTAAATTTTTCTATATCTATTGTCAACCTATTGCTTCAAATGTTTATATACAAAAAAAAACAAGGAGACGTTTCATTTTAGACTTTTAAAGGAGTGATTATATTTCAAAGAAAGGAGAAGAATGGTTTAAAAATCACAAGATACAAGGAGTAACATGTCTTTTAGAATTTGCTTTTCACAGACAACAGATGCGCGCTTAGATAGAGTCTACGCCATTGGCTCTGATCCGACATATTTGCCCCATTAAGCTTTACATATTATGCTTGCATTACCAGCTCTCCCTCTTTGCATATTGTATATATATCAGAGTAATAACTAAAGTGTCAGGTTCAAGGGTGGGATTTTCAAAGAAAGACAAAATGTAATATCTAGTTCGTTGCCCGTTGTTCAGAGTTAAAATTCTTGTGTTAAGGCTATCAGTTGCAATGCAGTCTCTTTAGAAGAATATGCTATTATAGCTTTAGCCTCATCCTGATCTTGAAGTATTAAAGGACTATATCACCTAATGTATCCACAGTGCCATGAATGCATTTCCAAGAACTGCTTCCCTTGTATATCCGCTCATGTATTTACAGTGATAGTCTCCAATGATTCATCATTGTCCCGTAAATATTTAACTGTTGTATTTCATTAGAAAATGCAAAAATTAAAAATTCCAAGATTTATACAAAGCTTCTAGGCATACAGTCGTTTCAAAAAGTAAAGCCGCAGACTTTGAATTTGATGTCGTGCAAAAAAGGTTCGTGTCCAACAAGAATGTCGGTTGATCCATCAAGGAAGTCGTTTTCGCATTTGGTGAACCTTATTTATTGTTAGCTTGAGGGTTCCAAAGCGTATTAAAAAGAGAAAATTTGGACGCGAAACCGACGATTATAGCATAGGAACAGTAACAGGGCATTATTTGAGCTTTCTAAAGGCTACTCTTGATGAAATGGACAAATACTCAGAAATGAAGGGACATTATCTTGTCATGGATAATGCTCCTATTCATTGCTCAACGGATATAAGAAAGCATATTTACTCTCGAGGATATCGCTGTCTACCTTCCTCCATATTCTCCTGGAATGAATCCAATTGAACAGTTCTTGTCCGTTGTGAAGAGCAAAGTTAAGCGAAATAGGTTCTTGGAAAAAGAATCACCAATGACTAGAATTGGTGAGGCCTGTGATAGTTTATATTTAAGTGACTTCAGAGGCTTCGTTTCTCATTCTGCTAAATGTTTTGATAAGCGTCTGACGTGTTTGATGAGATAATCATTATAATAGCTCGAGTATAATCTTACAGTAGAGCATACATTCTACTTTACATTCCTCCATCGCATTTGATAAGAACAACTTATAATAATAACTACAGTAGCTACTAGTATAACAATAATAACATAAGCATAAATAATCACATTGACCACATTTATCATACTGACACTAATACTCCCTATAAAACTCACACACAAACTTAAATTAATAATATTCAGCCCTTCTTTTTAAACAGTTTAATTTGCATGTCGTCGACTTAATAGCCTTTTTACAGTAACAAAGCTGAATACAACATATACCATGACAGAACTCATTCATGTGAAAATTCCAACAAGAAAGTAAGACCTTCTTGATAATATAGGCCATTTGGATAACCTACTTTTCGTTGCATCAATTTATCGAGACCATTGTGTACCCAGCGTGAATGATCTTTCTTCTCGTCAATGTCCAACCTTGTCTAGTGTCTATATTGACGATGTTGAAAAAAAAAAATGGCGCCACGAAAACGACCATGTAACTTGACCATTGATTGTTAGCTTTTATTCACTTGCTTTTTCTGATTCACAATCATCTCTTCATCCTTGTTCTTGTCCCTGTTTAGCATTTTCGGTCCAAAGTATTCTTTCATTTTATCCAAAATAAAACGACCTTCTTTTCGATTGTGAAAACATCAATGCGCGCCATTCCTAGTTTTTTTTTTTTTTTTTTGCAAGTTCAAGATTTTATACGTCTATGACGAATAAGAAATATAAGGTCTTATGATGCGTTATTCCTCAAAGGTTTTCAAGTTTAAACAATCAGTATGAAAACTTGTTTCCTTGATGCCGCATCTTCATTCTCCTTTTTTTTTTTTAACTCCTGACGCGAGTATTGTCTCTTTGGAGCATTTCCTCATCGTATATGGCAGATGGCTTGTTTAAAAAGATTCTGAACTTTTGTTTTATTGCTTACAAGTCACTTTTGCGAACTTTTTCATATTGGTTGGTCTTTTTACATCAATTTATACTCTAGCTTTTCCTGAACAGCCTCTTGGCCATCTTAATGACTACTTTTGAACCTTAACATATCACACATATATCTTTACATTATCATATTACTTACGCTTGTGAAAGTAGTGTGTTTTTGACCAATTGAAAATCAGTAGATTGCTTCTATCTTTCTAGAATCTTCAACTTAATGATAACATTAGACATTGAATAAATCTCATGAGCTTAGGCTTCACACTTTTTTCGCAGATCCTACAGTGATGAAGACTTTTAATTGTGAAGCCTTTTCTTATTGTCTTTGGTTCTTTGAATATCATTTGAGCACAAATAATCTGAAAATGAAGTAGCCTGCTAATGCGTACTGACTATTGCTTGGTTATTAGTTTTATGTAAAGCTTTTGAATTTCAAGACGAAATCCGGTAATAGGACGCTCTTGTTTGGAACATCATTTTCAATGCTTTTTCCAACATTGCTATAGTAACTCAGGAGAGTGTACCCTTGAACATTGATCATTGCGACAGGACTGCATGCGTCATACAGATCAAGCTCCTGATCGATTCATAGCCTGCCTCGTATTTTCATCCGCTTCTATTCAACATTGTCTAGCTGCCAAACAGCTCATGTGGAACTTTTATGCGTAAATTGTCGGAGTGTAAAGTTACTTCGAATGAACAAACTATTTCGAAACAAGAGAAAAAAGCCATTTAGTGCCAAAAACAATGAGCTCACCTATTTTTGCCTCTTTCTTTTTTCTCTATTCATGTAGTTTGTTCAATATGGGAATAAAGAAGTTATTTTCATCATCATCTAAAGAAGCTAAATACAACCCTAGACGCGAGTCAACCATGTCGTCTATCTCATTGTCTATTGGTAAATGGGCTCAGCCTCAGAAGAGAAGGACTATACCAACTGTCACTACCGATAGTCACCCTCAAAACTCTTCTGATCATACCATAACCTCTAGTCCCGAGAGCATGAACTCATTTGAACAGGAGGAAGAAAAGATCGAGCTGCCTGTCACGCCGTCTCCATCAGACGAAGAAGAAGACAATAAGAGAGAGGGTAGCTTTTTTAACGAGAAAGGATTCAAAAACTGACATCTATTTTTCTAGATGAGTCATTAATTCTCTACAGACATATTGCAGATATGAAGCAGCGTTTAAACAACGTAAATGAAAGACTAAACGATGCATTAGAAAAGACAGAATATTTTGAAACAAAGTTCAAATCCCTATCCGAGTCAACAAAACAAATCGTCTCTGGCAGCGCACGGTTAACTTCGGAAAATAAAGAGTTGAGAAAACAACTAAAGACGTATGAGGACACAATCGATAAAATTCTCGAAAATCATACTCTGGAAGGGGATAGATTACAACAACTGGAATCGTTTTGCACACAGCATCAAAAGCATATTGACAGTCTAGAGCAAAGAGTGACTGAATTACAGTCACAATATGAATCTTATATGGAAACAACCGAGTCTTCTCTAAGAGAAGAGTTAAAACAGATCGAGCAAACAAAACAGGAGGAAATGGAACAACTGCGGGTATTACATCAGTCTGAAGTAAATCAACTGAGCCAATCATTTAAAGAAAAATACGCACAACTTGAGGAAGAGCGTGACGCGCATATTGTCGAACTGAAGTCAAAGATGCAGACAATTTATGAAAGACAGGAAGATGAAAACACAAGACAATATAGAGAAGAAGGCGTCAGAATTCAACTGCAAATAGATAAGTTGATGCAGGAAAACGCATCGCTTAAAGGACAAATTGATACGCTAAATGAACATGTCATAAAAACAACTCAGCTTGAAAAAGAAATTGCCTCAGTTACAGCACTCAATCTGCAGCTTACAAAGCAGCGTGATCTAGACCACCGCGGACAAGAAGAATTACACAGCCAGATATCGATTCTGCAGGATGAGAATAGGCAGCTGAAGGAACAATTAACCGATACAGAAAATATGTCACGAAAGACAGCTACACAGATGATGGATAAAAATGAACAGCTAGAGAAACAACTACATGAGAGGACACAGGAGATGATTGCGGTTGAAAGGAAATTAAAGGAAGAAAATCAAAAGTTACAAGCGGTCATTGAATCATTACAACAAGAGCTGAGCAATCAAAAACTAAAACCAGAAGGGACCTTTGTAAGGATGAAGAGTAGGCAACAAGATGAGCTAATGAGAATGCATACAAAAGCGCAACTTGGCTTAATTGAGTACCTTGAAGGTGAGGATGACGTGGTGCAAGCTTTGTCAAGGTTTAAAAAACAGTTGGAAGTTGAAATGCAGGAAATTAACGATACCGAAGTGATACCCTCTTCTTCTTAAACGTGCAAAATGATGAGCAAAAATAAAACAAAGTTTGTCTATTGTACAAGTTTGTTAATGTTTAAAATAGAAATGTTTTTTGTTTATCTATCTTAATTTTCACGCTATTTTGTTATGAAAAAGGTTGATAAGCGTGTTTTGTTTATAATCAAAACTTTAAGCCCTTCTACGTATTATCTCTTTTTTTTCTTAAATGTATTCAGGGTACAAACTCAAGTAAAGTAGATAAAAGTGAATTTTAAATGAAAAATCCGGGACAAAAAGTTTACAAGATAACAGTAAAAAGGAGAAAGATTGTTTGACAGATGGCACGTGTGATAGGAAGAGGAAGAAAAAAAGAGATGATTACCTTAGATTTGAGTTATTTTACTTTAAAAAGAATATAATAGACCTTTTCAATATAAATTAAAAGCAGGTAAACGCGTTATTGTCAAAATAATTGACGTATTCCCCTCTTGTTGTGTAGCAACGGATCGGAATCAGATAAGAAAAACCTCTTTCTTTTATTATCCGGATTTGCCGAGTTTGGATTTGTTTAATTGCACAATGGATATATAACTCTTCTCTTTCTTTGGTTCCTCTTCTTTTTTTTACTCTTATCACTCTGTTAACATGATGAGTATCGCTTCAACTGTTGTTAATTATAAAAATGAAGGCAAATCAACTTGTGTCGTCTGTGGATCTCAGAACCATATGACAAGTAAAAAGCTCATGATAACTGCTATCTTTAACTAACACAACGTTTATTATAGAACATTGTCCAGTAATTCCATAGGACTATCTTTATATATATATATATATATATATACTTCACTCATTCATTTCAGTCATCAAAAGTGTTACATTCACTTCTTTAAACTATTTGCATCTATGCCATACATAATCATTTCCCCTCTTTAAATTTCTTTTTATAGTATTTTCTAGATGAAGGCCTTTTTTCTATATTTATCTTATGCTTTTTTTATGCTATGTAACTAACTCTTGTTTCTGCAATAAAAGAAATTGTACACTATGTAAGCATGTGATATCTGTGGCAGCTTAAGCCATACTATGATGCACTGTCATTGGAATCAGAATTTGACCCTTAATACATTCTTATCTTTTTGCACGTGAAAACATTGCTAGAACGGGATTCATGATTGCTTCATTGCTGAAATAATTGTATCAAGCATTCAAAATCCGATTGGATAAAGTACTCATCTCACTAAAGTGTAGAAAGCTGGAAAAAAGGTAGACAAAAAGTTAGTTTATCTTTGTTTGTCTATAATAAAGGACAAACCATTCGTGTTTTGAACTCTTTCTTTGATTCATGACAAGTCACCAAGCCACGTGTTGCAGCTTTTATCTTTTTAAGGGTGCACCATCTAAAGACATGAATCATTTTGCTGGAAAATACAGCGCTGATCGTTATATGCATATAACCGGTCCCTGAGATGACAAATGCCCTGCAAGGGAAGAGAAAAAAAAAAAGAGTCTGCTTTTGGGGTTCGTTTTTTTGAAATTTCCCTTTGTAGAAAGGTCCTAGCAGCAATTTTTTTACCGGGGCCACTAACCTAAAAAATGATTGGCCAGATTCGTAACTTGATATTCCAAGGGAGACTCGGCTAATCTATATTGAAAGAGACAAAAAGATCAAAGGCCGGAAAAACATATACATATTTTGAGCTATAAGTAATGATTTATTATATATTCAAACAAAAGGGAGTTAATTATATTATTGGTAAGCTGGTTCATCTATGCATTCTGCTACAGTTACAAATTTGTAGCCTTTCTCTTCTGCATATTTTATAACTTCAGGAACAAGCTCATCAACTGTTTGCTCGTAGACTTCGTGCTGAAGAGCAATATGGCCATGATCAGAAGAGGAATCCATAACGCTCTTGTAAGCATCTAGCTCTGAAGAAAGGTCGTGGTTTTCCCAATCCCTCGTATCGATGTCCCAAGTGACTACCTTGTAGCCCAAGTCAGTCAACACATTCAAGGAATTGTCATCTATATTTCCTTCGGGTGGACGCATCATTGCAGGCTTTTTACCAATAGCCTCTTCAATGATATTGGCGAGCGTATCCATTTGGTTTCTGATCTCATCTTCAGAGGCTCCAGTAAGACTCCTGTGCTCATAGGTATGACTAGCCACCTGGTGTCCCAAATCATAGTAATGCTTGATGACATCCATATATGAGTGGCCACCGTTGTCAGATTCTGATTGAACATCACTAATCTAAAATTAATATGCGAATCATTCTAAATCAAGCGTACACTTACACCCAGTTCTTTCCATTGATAAAGAAGGTAGCCTTGATACCCTTCTCATGAAGCTTCTCTGCCAAATCCCAAGAGTATATATAGGGTCCATCATCAAATGTCAATGCGAGTTCATTGGGTCTATTGCAAGTGGTATATACTTTGCCATCTCTCTTTAAAAGTAAAGGACTACCAAAGACAGCGGTTGCAGCGAGAGTGAGACTGGTTAATAAAGTACCGAGATACATGTATAAATGAAAATAATAGAAAGAAAAGGATGAGAGGAGAAAGGATCAGAATAGTTTCGTCATCTTTTATACTTTTGGAAAAACAGCAGAAAGAGAGAGTGAGAGAAAGATGACAGAAAAGCCATTAAGGTTTCATTAAGAAATTGTTGTTTTTAGAATTTGCGTTGTGTTGTGTTGCACTGATAGCAGATTTTTTTCAGGGGGAAAAAGAGAGGAAGCAGAAGTGTATATTGCATATTTAGATTTATTCTCAATAAAGTGTTTTCAGTCTCCTTGGCCTTATTCGTAACCATCTTGCCTTTTCATTGTCATACGCTTATTTTTTTATTAAATTTAAATGTTCTACGTTTACAACACAAATCAACATAAGTGGCGTAATTAGAATAAACGGAGATAACAGCAAAAAGCATAATCAGGGGAGAAGGAAGGAAAGGCAGGAGGTAAACGGAGGGGATGCAGCGAGCAAAAAGCCTTTTTCCAAAGGTCAAATAAAGGGATTAACAAGATCGTCAAATTATTGATTTTATGTAGTACCAAATACAAATAAGGAACGTAAAACAACATTCCTTATTGCTTTGACAAATTTATGCAACACAGATGTAACGTACAGATTACAGCCTTTAAGCATTAATGCGAGAGGTGACGACACATCGAGAAATAGTTACTGTTTATGGTTTAATACACTTCATGTAGTATTTTATGGCTGTATTTTTTCATTTATGTGTAGGGTATTGGATTTGTTTTATAAACATACACCGTCTCTTTCCCCTCTCTTTTTGGATAAATTGTCAGTTTAAAAACAAGAGTCTAGATCACCTGAGTGATATTAACAAGCAATTTGACCGTGAATATTAAAAAAATCTTTAATTCGTATTGCAGCAAGCAGATCTCACATTAACCGCGGCTTCGAGCACGCAATGTATTATTCAAAATAGAAAGAAAAAAAATGTATATTATACAGATGATCACTATTAGGACATTTTACTGCAAGCGATGGTATAGTAAAGATCCTACTAGACAAATTGGAATATTGGCCGAGCGTCCTGATGACTATAAACAGACGGCAAATAAACAGTGTCAGAAACGAAATTATATACAATTTATAGAGCTATCTAATCCCCTTGCTCTCAACTGTAGTTGTTTTAGTTATTAATAGGCAAAATCAAAAAATGATCATGATCTTGTGAGATCCTTTGAAAGAAGTGTTGACAAAAATCTCTTTTATGTTTAAAAAGAACTTTCAGCAGTGTTGTTTTGAATTTGTTTCCTTGATAAACTTTGAAGGTTGTGCAAAATATGCAAGTTTGAAGCAAAGAAAAAAGCATTGCAGGTTATAGCACAATGCATTGTAATCCACATGTAATAAAATTTCTAATAATAAAAGCTTCAAACAAAAATGAATAGTCTAAGAGGGCACTAAATTGCCATAAAAGCGTTCTAAAGGTTTTAGTGTCTTTTGTGCTTTATATCAAGATCAAGTAATGTAGTGTATGCTTACAGGAAAGCAATAATATGCGTCACAGTGCTTCTCGCGATACTCAGATAGTCACTACAACCACAGATTACAGCTAGTTTGCAGATGTTATATGCTCGATAGGTTTTACCCTCGGACTGGTGTGAATATTAAAGCCCGTGTAAAATAATATAAAAGGGCAAATAAATCAAATCTTGGTAATAATTTATTATATAATACACTTATTGTTACACGGGTACAAAAAAAAAACATTAGTTTTGGTAAGGTTCAACACCAACGCATTCGGATGCAGTGACGAGTTGATAGCCCTTTGTCTTGAGGTAGTCGATGGCCCAAGGGACGAGTTCATCAACAGTTTGGTTGTAGACTTCGTGTTCAAGAGTGATGTGGCCAAGAGTTTGGGGAGTATCCTTGTCCATTTCTTGATAAGCAGACTTTTCTTGTGTAAAGTCATGAGCTCTCCAGTCGTTAGTATCAAGATCCCAGTTAACAACGCTATAACCGAGTTCCTTCAAGACAGCCAAAGAATTAGCATCATATGCACCAGTAGGAGGACGCATGAGGGCAGGTCTCTTGCCGATGGCCTTGAAGATAATATCTGATTGAGTGTTCATTTGATATTCGATTTCTTCTTTAGTTAAGCCAGTAAGTACTTTGTGTTCATAGGTATGGCTAGCAACTTCATGACCCATATCATAATAGTGCTTAATGACTTCCATATAAGTCTTGTCACCATCAGAGGTGGTGACTGTATCTGATTCAACATTGACCCAGTTGTTGCCGTTGATGAAGAAGGTTGATCTGATACCTTGTTCATTGAGGTACTTGGCTAAATCCCAAGAGTATTGGTATGGTCCATCATCAAAGGTCATGGCAAAGACGCCAGTACGGTTACAAGAGACATAGACGCCATCTTCGTTTACGTTGGTTGCGTTGCCTGCGGGAGCACGCTACAAGATGATTTAGTAAGAAAGGTACATTAAGGGGTAAAAGAAACCTACAGTAGAAAGAATGGGTTTTGCCAAGACAGCAGAGGCAGCAAGAGCTAAAGAAGTCAAGACGGTGTTGAAGTGCATTTTATTTCTATTCTAATTGAGAAGAAGGGCGTTGACAGATGGGAAAATTTGATTGAAATAACCCGCCTATTTATATATTTTCAAGTCTCTCTTCCTGCTAACTGTTCAGCGTTCTATTTTTGTATTTCTTTCAGCCAGCGCGACACACCGCCAAGTAAATTACTAGAACAATTTGCACGATCTGTTTACCCGGTATTAGGTCCCTATTTGTCTAAAAATAGAAAATAAACTTGAGTATTGCCTTCAACACAGCTCCGAAGGCATGCTATCATAATAGTTAATTGTATAAGCCTTGTTGCGCTAGGAAACAAATAGCGATACGTTTACATAGCAACAAGCAGGGGAAAATAAGCCATTTAATTTTGTCGCTTAGCAACATCCAGGTATTATCCAAATAGTTTCGGAGCGCTTAATTCTAGTACAGCATTTGCGTCCTTTTTAGATTATTCCGTTTCCGTTCGTTTGCCAATTGTATAACTTGTCATTAATGGGCTTCCATGCTATTAATAATTGTGTCACACAACGAAGCAGCCTCTTGGGCTCTGCATTAATTTCTAGATCGATTCAAAAGTCCTACTATTTTTATTACATCAGCCCACATCATGTATAGCAATCAGAGCATTCTATTTTAATAGAAAAAGAATTTTTTTTGAAGGAAAGGGGAAGTAGAACTTGGGATCGTTCATAGGATGTAGATCTTTTGATAACAATAGATTTTTTTTTTTTTTTTTCCTGTTGAGTCAACAATGATGCCATTTTGGTCATCGGCACATGTGCATACAGAATAAGGTAAGAGTTCATAGCAATGTATTGTTTCTGAGAAAAGAAACACCATCCGGTTTCCTAATTTTAGATTCTGTTTCTACATTTATTTATCTCTTCTTCTTTAGTCATGCTGTCTTCATCCAATGCCTATCTTTTTCATGTACATTTCTTTCAAGAAAGGATAATTTGGGAGAATATCCTAGCAACGTCCTTTTTGAACTATATACAGGTTTTTCCATTTCATTGGCTAAAAGAGACTAAAGTGACAGGTGTTTGATTTTGAGAAACATTTCCTTTTTTAATTACATATGAAGTCAACCCAAACAGCTACTGACACAGGTAAGGTTACAGCAAAGGCAAACCATTCCCTTTTCTTCTTAAAAAACACACTGCTATAATAGGTATGGATAAAATAACGTCAGGGTGAGTTGAGTCTAAGTTAATGACTACACAGTTTAAGGCGCTAACCCTTATAGTAATGGCACTCGTTCAAAATCAAATCAGCCCGACAGTGACGAAGACAGTCCATTAGCAATGGAGAGTTTAGATCGTCTTGACGAAAATGACAAACGTTTCTCAGAAGATCACAGTGATTCTATTGCTGAATATTGTGCCGAATCACTCTATAGCTTCAGCTTCACGCCTCTATCTCGAGTTCACAAAGCAACCAAGATAAAAAAACAACTGTTAAGCCGCGGAATGGATTATATGCAACGTATCCGATGGAACACGGCTGAAGAGGATAAAAGTCGACGATTTTCTCAACCAGACATAGGCATATCCGAAACAGACGAGTGGTCGACTTCAGAATTGAAGCTATCACCATCCGTAAACGATCTTGTTCGCCATCACCTTATCACTCAAGCAAAGCAAAAGGAGTTGGACGACGAAGGGTTCCCTGTAGGACGACGACAGACCATCGAGGCATTTAATCACCTGGACACTATCCGTGAAGTACCTACATCCACCTCTTCTGCTCAATACAGTCATGCGATTCATGCACCATGTCGCTTTTTACCTCAGAATCAATCTATTGTAACGACTGATTCAGAAGCCACCATCTTGTTATTTAACGACATGGCTAGTCTCTGTTTAGGAATAGACCAGTCTTTTATCGGAAAGTCTATTTTGACAACACTAGATAACCCTATTCAGAGACAATTGAAAAGTATACTTAAAAGGCGGCGAAATATTGATTTTTCAGAAAAGCATAAGGGTGTTGTTCTCGTTTGTGGTATTGTAGTTCCTATCAGAAAAATGAATGGCGAAAAATCAGCAGCTTCTCTTTGGCTTAAAGAAAAAATCACTGATGAAGGAAACGCGATTTATATCTGGATTCTTGAGGAAATCTATGAAACTTCACTCATCGTTCGTTTAGACTCACATGGTAATATATTGGGAGTAGATAATACGATTAAGGATCTCTTTGGTTATGAATCTGAAGATGTCATTGGTAAATCTATCACTCAACTTATTCCTGGCATTTCTAAAGAGCATGGGGAATATCCTGATCTGCAACAAATCGAAAAGATAAAGTACTATGGTGGCCTCTCTCGTAAAGGCCTCGCGTTTCCGACCATCATCAGTAGTTCTTCTCGAAGCAATGACGTGTTGAAAATAGTCTCCCTTCCTTCCGTGGCTGGACTTATTACGGTTCACATCAATACGGGAAAAATTCAAAGCATTAATCCAGTGCCTGCAAAGTATTTGTTTGGATATTCTCCAGAGACACTTGTCGAAAAATTCAAAATCAACCAAATCATTCCTCGCTTTTCAAATATTGTGTCCGGTCTCCGAAATCATAATCTCTTGCAATATTCATGCACGGTCAATAACCACGTGTGTCGATGGGCAATATCGGGAATAGATAAGGAATATCAATCCATGAGCGCTGAGGAGTCGCTAAAATCACTCGAACGACGGCCCTCGATCAATGCCAGTGGACACCCTCTTCCAACCATCCATGCTGTACACCGTGATGGAAGTAGCTTTGAAATTCAAATACAACTACGGCTCATCGAAAGTGATAAGGAGGACTTGATCAGCGTTTGGGTTACCTATGATCGCATTCAGGCAATAGAGAGACAAAATAGAAAGCTTAGACATAAACAAAAGCAAGAAAAATACCATCAAGAACTCGAACAGATACGTCTCAATAATTTGCAACAGTCATCTATCGTGTCTCCACCGCCACCAACAGAGACTAGTTCTCCCGTACAACCAAAGAGACGACCACCGATTAGGTCTTATGGTATATCGTCTTTTGGTAATGTGGATGAGTCAAAAGCGCTTTTCCCAAAAAATAATAACGCAAGCATAAGTCGAGAAAGCTTGCTTAGTAGTAGTGCCTATACGAGTAGCGAGGAGTCTCTACCTCTTGTTCAAAAAAGCCCCGTGGACGATTATGTTATTTTGAACAATCTTGGAGAAGGCGCCTTTGGTGCAGTTAAACTGGCTTATAGAAGAGATGATCCAAACAAGGAAAAGGTGGTGATAAAGTTCATTAGAAAGGATAGAATAGTCGTTCACTCTTGGATAAGAGATCGAAAACTTGGCCTTGTCCCTATGGAAATTCATATTCTGAAAAAGCTTAAAGATAATCCACATGCCAACTGCTGTTCATTAGGTAATTTTTTTCCTTTCATACAAGTAGACATGCTAAAATAATAACCATAGAGTCGTTCATGGAAGACGATGAGACATTCTATGCTGTCATGAAATTCCACGGTAGCGAGTGTATGGACCTATTTGACTATGTAGAATTACATATGGGCATTAGCGAAACCGAGATCAAGCGTATATTCTGGCAGATAGCTAAGGCAGTAGAGCACATTCATGGGCTTCGTATTGTTCACCGTGACATCAAAGACGAAAACGTGCTGATAGATGAAAATGGTCGTGTCAGTCTGATTGATTTCGGAAGCGCTGCTTACTTTAAAGAAGACCGAAAATTTGACACCTTTTGTGGCACACTAGACTATTGCGCACCTGAAATCGTCAAGGGCATGCCCTATGAAGGCCCACCTCAAGACATATACTGCTTAGGAATAGTGCTTTATATATTGATCTATAAAGCAAATCCATTTGTTGATATAGACAAAATCCTGGATCATAACCTAGAGTTTCCTTATGTGCTATCAGAAGGTAAATAGTTTTTTTACAATTGCAATTGTTTGTTAATCATGATTTTTTTTTTCTACTTTAGCATCTGTTGATCTTATCAAAGGTATGCTGGATTACAGCCCAGAGAAACGCTTTACAATTGCCCAAGTGTTATCCCATCCATGGCTTCAGAATGTTTCGTATGATTAGTTTGTGTATATAAAAGAAACGCTTTCAAATAAATGTCATAAGGAATTCGTATTGCCCATTGTTCTATTTAGTTCTAATTACTGGGTGTCTCTGATGTTGACTACTCAATGTAGTCTAGAAAACCTTTTTATGTTTCTGATTGAAAAGGATACCGATGATTCATCTTTTTAATTTTCTAAAGTATGTTGCCAATATCTCTCACTCTTAATTTATCAGTATCCATGACAAGACATGAATCTCCCAACTGTCTTGTTGTGGTAAAAGTACTCGGATATGTATACAGCGTATAATTACGATTGACCAATGCTTCTGCCATGTTAATATCTATGTTAATCTTTAGGTCATATATTTGTTTTGTAGTGGAAACGTAGACAAACGTTACATATAGGAACCCAATGCTTCAAAGTCATCAACAATATGATTCATAGGTCCTAACTTACCATTACTTATCGATAGCAATGCCCCCCCTTTTTTTCATGTTCATACAAAGCATTGGAGTACTCATAAAGGCTCCAGTGTAATTGTGATGAACAAATCCAGAGACGAAAGCACTATAAATATCTCAGAAACTCATCAAATCTTATTGCGACTATTATTTGTCAGTGTAACGGTATCTATTCTTGGAAACGCACGACATCTATCAGGCGCGGCTTTACTTTTCAGAAACAGTATAGTTTTTCTAGAATGCGTTGCCAAATCGGTTTCATTCGCGGCAATACATTAAGCCAGAGCCGATTGGCCAACAGTCAGTTACCGAGTCTTTACATTGTCATCAATTCGTAGTGTAACTAAAAAGTCCACAAATAGGCCTTTCATGAAAAATTTCTCCTTTTATAGACAATATCCCCACTCCTATTCATATATTCTTTATGCAGAAATTCAACTGAAGCACAGGGCAATTGGATGACTTTATCTCTTTCCCTTATTGGCTATAAAAAAAAAGAGAAGGAGATAATCTACTGCTATTACCATGACTACGTGTTATGGAATATTTCGTTATTTTAAGTGTCTGCATTTTCTGCTCAGCTGATGGTAGAAAACAAGGATTGTTACATTTTCATCAGGCTGTCATTTACACGCGATATTCGTACGTTTGTAGAAATGGACTAAAAAGCATACATTTTATACATGGATGTACAATTGCAATATATTTGACAAGGGTTAAATATGTTGCATTATATGATCGATCTGCACTATTTTCAATGCAAAACTTTAGAGCCCTTTTCTGTTTACTACAAAAACCTTGGGAAGATTCTCATCTAAACTCTTTTTGGTAATTCTGTGCGATCTCGTGAGAAGGTAAAAAAAAGGTGAATCATCAATGAATACCATATTTAAACAAAAAAAAAATATGTCGCATACAGTAAAAGCAACGCCAAAGGGTGACTATTATTTTCCCAAAAGGCGGCAAAAGATACATAATGTATTCTTTCCTAACAAAGTCTGAATGAGTGCACATTTTTTTTATGAGGATGGCCAGGGGAGAATTGTTGACGAAGAAGGGCGCGATGTTATGGATTGGGAAGAGACACGCTAACCCGCCTTAGACTCTGAAAAGCAAGGTCCAGAACAAACTCGGCTGATGGAAGCTTTGTCTATTACAACAGGGTAAAATTATTCCATGTTGAATCTGGTAGATTAGCTGATGGGATTGCCGAACAGACAGCACAGAAGTGGGTCAAGGAACTCAAAGAGGATAAAGATTGAAATATCTTGGGAAAAAAAAATCAACAAATTTAACAGGACAAAGGGGCAGCTTGAGGAGAGGCATAAGATTTGTCCACTTAACTTTTATGGTGATAACCCTTAAGCAGTACCAAGTTAGAAAAAACCATGCAGACATCAACACTGTTACACTTGAACTTGCCTGAAGACGTTTTTCCTCAATCGCTTTAAGCATTGCTTCTCTAGATGTTGTGCCATCAGCGGAAGATGAGGGAAGCTCACCACTCACTGTACGACTTGGTTCTGAGGAGTTGAACTTTATCGTTTTCTTCTTGGTAGGAGTAGCAGCGCTGATAGTGGGTCTCGATTGGCAACCTTCCTCTTCCTTGCGATTTTCTAGTCTACAGCAATTCTCCTATTTTGTTTATGAATGAGTATTGCTGATGTTTTAAAAAGCGAACGTATTATATCATCGATGTAATTGTACACTGATTATGAAAAAGATATGTCTATTGTTTATTGCAAAAAGAAAATATAAACAAATGTGCGTGTTCAGGCTTTATAACTTGAAACAACAGATGTGCCTTTTTTTTTTTTTTTTTTTACTTCTTTGCTCTCTTCTGTATAATTTCAAATGGAAAACTCAAAAATCAATTACCTACGTGACAATCTAAGCAATTTCCGCTTTGACCTTTATCTTGCTCAGTATAGGTTTAGAAACAGACAATACGCTGAAGAAGAATTCACGCGTTTGATACGCAAAATATTGACATTTAGCATCTGTGAGACTGGACAAGAATTAATCGACTTTGCAAAAAAGATTGACAGTGAACATTATGAAGTACTTGCATTTATATTATAACACATATGAAAAATGCGGCTAAATAGTGGCGTTTATTTAGATATTTACAAGAGCTGCTGTTATAGATTATTGGGAGGCAGTAGCAAAAGAAATAATCGAAAGTAATCAAAGGTCAGCTTTGTTAGACGAAAGGGTGGCCAGCTCCAGCTCCAGGACGATAGCTTCTGCAAACGGAAATTTGGTATGTATTGTATTGTTTGTTTTAGTCTTATAATTCAACTATTAACTAAACTATACGGTTCATAGTAGAGAGGCAAAAGAAGAGCCAATAGTAAGTTGTCATATCAGAGACATATTACTAAAAAATATACATGTCTTTAATATTTTTTTGTTTTTAGACCAACTTGAACCATCAACTGCAGATGCTGAAAGGTATAGCTACAGTTTTGTTTATTTTTCTCGTCTTCCGTTTATTTATTTGGTCATTTTATCTATACAGTCCTAGATTGAATGAAGTATTTAATGAAGTCTCTGGCATTCCCTTTACCACTCTTACCAATAGGTATGCGAATATTAATACAAAAACAATATTTTTGTCCTTATTTGTTGTGGTTTTAGATTAATCAAAAATAATTGTATGGATTTATCAAACGATTCCGATGGAAGTGTTTTGTTCTACCTGCCCACTGAAAAAGCTGTGGCCTTGAAAGAGAAATATCTAAAAAACCCAAAGCTCATTAAACTAGATCATGGGGCAATAAAGGTTGTAAGAAGCCTGTTAAAGGTAATAAACGTGCATACTACGTTAACATGCATGTGATTCTTTAACCTAACAGCTCACAACTTAGAAAAAAAATCAAGTTGGTGATTTGAAGACCACCCTGTTATTCCTTGAACAAGCATTTAAAAGTCCTAACAACTCTCAGATCTTTATGGTTTTTCACAAAGTGTAAAGTAGCTCATATCAATAACAGTACGCGTTAACAGCAATCGTACTAATTGGCATCTATATTTTTTGCTATACAAAGGCTAGACATTCATATGTCAGTCCCCGAGTTTTTCAACAATAACGAAATTGTCTATTGCTCTGAACAAGACTTTATAATCAAGGCTTGGGGCCCTATTCTCTCTGAAATCTTCAAGCAAGCAAAGTTGACGCTTCGATGGTGAGTACATAGCTTATTCAAATATATTAAAGAAATCATTATTAACATGATATTGTAATCAAAAGGGGCGATACCACCATGGAAAACACAGCCGCACCATTTAAAGTTGACTTGAGGGTGATCTGTACAATCAATGGAAATAGGTATGATGTTGGCTTTGTCGAGTTTGCAAAGAATTTTACTGCTTCAAAAGCGCAAAAGGATCGCGTGAAGTTAATCTTGGAAGGAAAAGAGGCTTTAAATACTGTATTCAAGGTCATTGGAAAATACGTTCCTGATATCGAATTTTATACGCTACAGATCGCTGGTCTGAAAGGACATTTAATTTCTACTACACTTCAAAGCAATGGTCTTTACACAGCCCAAAACATCAACAACCGAATTAGATTTCCTCTGACCAACAACGACATCTTTGATCAAACAAGCCACTTAATGAAAGCTATTATCAAATTCAAGGTAGTGATGCGAAACATATATGTTGATTTCGAAAGTGAGCTAATTAAACGTTCAATTGTAGGAACAATGTTTGAAGATAAATGATGTCTTGGAAA
This sequence comes from Rhizopus sp. PT2906, assembly GCA_025529335.1. Classification (NCBI taxonomy): domain Eukaryota; kingdom Fungi; phylum Mucoromycota; class Mucoromycetes; order Mucorales; family Rhizopodaceae; genus Rhizopus; species Rhizopus sp. PT2906. The sequence goes on from JAMYHX010000389.1 coordinate 34,497, forward strand.
AGGCACTTGCTATAAAAAATCAAGAAAGACTTTCTTTTGAAACTGTCCTTGATAAATCGGCAAAGAAAAAGTACCGATCTCAGCCCCTCCCACTCAGCGTCATTAAAGTACCTGGGTACTGTACTCCCCTTTGGCTTGAAGAAGGATATGAAGATGAATGAGCGCTCTTTGTTTCTCTTTTCATTAATAAATTTATGTACATAATGATTAGGTATAGCAATCTTTTCTTCATCATCCTCTACTTCGCTGGGATTAGTTTCATTGCTTTTATCTTTGTTTTGAATACACACAGAAAATAACGAGTTACATATAGTGGTGCTATATAGTATAAGAATTACAAGCTATATGTAAACACTTAGTAGTCTTTCTCGTTTGCGTTCGTCTAAGTTAAGCTAAATGTCTAATCAGCGCGGTCCCTTATAAAAAATTTCCAGCTTTTTGCAACCTTTAATGGATTCTTCGAGAGCTAGGTCGGTTATGACTCTTTGGGCTGAAACACCTCAATTCTTCTAAGTCCAAGCCGTTTTTTATTGGCTCTCTTCTACATACGTGAGACCGATAATATGTGTTTGCTTCCAAGTGTACTTTGCACGAAAAGTATAACAGTAATGGGCTGTTCGTTGTAGTAGCACTTGCTATACTGATTTTGGTGCATACAGAATATGTCAAAATGTACAGCCCTGTGGTTGGTCAATCTGCTAATCCAAATTTTGTAACTAGCAGTTTCTGAGTGACCCTACTTCTGTATGTATACATAGTTCAAATGTAACAAGGGAGAATATGTAAAGACAGAAGTAAAGGCATTTCAAGGCTGCTTGTATGCATTTATTTCAGTAAAACTATTTTAGAAGATAGAGATGAATGCATCTACCTCAAAGAATGATTTAAAATAATAAAATATCTCGTTGAATTAATACGTGAATTGTTCAGTAGCTATTATAGCAGCTTTAACTATTGTTTTAATGTGAAGATGAGAATACAATTATTTTACGATAGCTAACGGCATTTATTGCACTTATTGATATTATGCATATATACGCTACATCACAACAAAGTAACCAGATTTCAGTATTAGCAACGGGCTAATTTTCCGCAAAAAGAAACGAAAATAACATTTTCGCATTGGGAGAAAAAACTTTCCAGTTGTCAAAAAGAAAACCAGTACAAATCTGATGTTGAGAGGCGGAAGTTGCTCTAGAATATAAATTAGATTCCCAAAGATAAGCACAATCGTGTCCTAATAAGAGTCGGTTTCGGCATTAGCTTAAAAAAAACATATATATAAATTTAAACGTATACACTTGTTTCTAATCCTGTAGAACTTCCATTCCATTAAAACTATAGCCACCATCCCTCAGCTATTTGCCTATTTCTAGGAAGAGAGGCAGAGGCGCGGTCAGGTCATGCCTTGCTCGCAGTTTGTTTTGCAAGCTACAATAGTTCTAATGGCCCATAATCGAAAGTGTACCTTTGGCAATCGCAGCTATGCTCTTGCCCAGTGGCTCCTGCCAACACTGCTAGAAGAACAAGCAATACGTCGTTAAACGTATCAATCTAGTCGGGTACACAAAAGCTTGTATAGTGGTATAGCTAGAATAAAAGAGTATGGAAAATAAGCAGTCTTTTTTTTTTTTGTATGCGCGAATATGAACAATGTTTACCTTTTGTTAATCCTGTAGAACTTCCATTCCATTAAAACTATAGCCACCATCCCTCAGCTATTTGCCTATTTCTAGGAAGAGAGGCAGAGGCGCGGTCAGGTCATGCCTTGCTCGCAGTTTGTTTTGCAAGCTACAATAGTTCTAATGGCCCATAATCGAAAGTGTACCTTTGGCAATCGCAGCTATGCTCTTGCCCAGTGGCTCCTGCCAACACTGCTAGAAGAACAAGCAATACGTCGTTAAACGTATCAATCTAGTCGGGTACACAGAGATTGAATGTGTTTTTGTTTTTTTATATTCTATAACAATGAATAAAGCGAGCGAGTGCTGCTGGGTATTTGTAAGCGTTGAGTTGGAATTATTTAACTGAGTGACGTAACAGTCTTTTTATCATGCCCTTATTTTGCCCCCCTTTCTGAACTTTAAATTCTTGAAATGACTTATCATTCTTTGATGTTGTGATCATTAATTCTCCTTTAATTATCTTTAATTTTTTAACTTTTTCCTCCACTTATTCCCCTTTTATTAAAGTAGAGTAATCGTATCTGAGAGCTTATTTTTAGAACAATACACACCTTTTCCTAGAGAAATCACTGCTGATATTGGCTCTTGGAAAAATATCATTGAAAATTCACCTGCTCACCATGCAGTATGTTGGATTTATAAGGAAAAGACGAATGGTGATATGTCTACTTTAAACGAAGAAGGCCAACTTATACCAAAGCGCGTGACAAGAAGAAGCATCATTTGGAAAATTAAGTACATATGCCATAGATCTGGGTTCTATAATAGTCGTATTGGCGTACAAACAGAAGATGAATCATCTAAAAGCCGGCCAATTCAGAAACCAAGCAAGAGGATCTATTGCAGATGCTATGTTACTGTCATCTGCTATTTCATAATACCTAATCATATCACTACTGAGCTTCATAATGAGCATAACCATCTTGTGGGAAGCCTTGATGGTATCTCTTTTTTACCTTTGTCGGATAATACGAAGGAAGCTATATTACAAAAGTTACGTGAAGGCTATGGTAGAAGTGACATAAGAGCTGCAATTCAATGTCATTTTAATAAAAGGATAAAAGATCTTTTTTCTGAAGCTGCTTGTTCTTCAACACATTCAGCCATTTGAGGTACATAAGCAGAGATTACTATGATAGACTGTATGAGGAAGTATAGTATGCTGTATATTAAACTCTTTATACATCTTGGTAGATACATACAATCTCGCAAGATTTAAGTTGGTTGTCTTTCATAGCAGTCGCATACAGCTTTGAAAAAATAGATTTAAAGCCATTGCTTAACGTCTCCACTCACGCTTTCATGATCATTATCCTCAGCACGGAAAGCTTGACTCCCTTCAAAGATGTCGTGGCAATAGAAATGGTGCTGTATTTGTTTGCTTTTTTTTTCCTAAAGGTCTTTTCTACTTTTAAATTAGGTTTTTCTCCGGTCTTCTTTTTGCCCCTGTTTTTCTCCTGTCCTATTACAAACGTTGTATTTTCTGAAAATATATTTAATGCGTTTCCTATGCTTGACTTTGTTTAACTGGAGAAGAGATCCTGTTCAATTTCCGTTTGAGTGTCGCCTGTGTTGTTCCAAGAGGCAATTATATCGCCATGGACTGGATGAAGTCATTGATATCATGGTGTGCACTCCCTTGAATCAAGCGAATATAATAAGCTTAAGAATATTTACTCTTGAGTATATGTTTTTAGAAACGTTTTATAGAAAATTGCTACTGTAACTACTTTACATTCTCTTTTTATATACAAACTACTTGCAGAATAAACTATACTGCGTTTAATTAACCTTATTCTTTTGAACAAAGAAATTGTCAGTAGTACAACATTCTGCTTTGTCACTATAAAGTACAGTAAGCTCCTTAAAAAAGAACGAAGAAATGAGAAACTAAGAGAACAAAGAATATATAAAAGCCAATGTCTGCACGAATGAATTATTATATTCTTTCCCTTTTATTTCTTTTTTTAAGCTTAAAGTTTTATTCAACAAGTAATTCAACAGTAGAAGTCAACTTATAAAAATGGCAGGTGATGTGCAGCGACAAATCATCAAAAAATGCAAATTAAGCTCGCTATTAAACCAACCCTATAAACAATATCGAGTAAGTATCAACATCTTCTTTATATTTCATAAAAAGTATGTAATAATCTTTCCATGATAGCAAGTGGTCCGTAAAATTGCAGAAGAATACTCTATTCTAAGACGAGATGCCATGAATCTAGCGTTGTACTGCGTATGTTTCTGGGTATAAAATGGGTTTCGAGACGATACAACATATCCAGATGTAATGTCAGAGAGATTTTGGAGTCATTGTTATCGCGCTGTCGCCCGTTCTGTAACGTTTAGTCTATAGATTCTCCGTTATAATATTATTAATAGAATTGACTGAATGTACATTTTTTTTATAGAGCTTCATTCAATGTGTAAGAGATCGCTTTGACATTTTTGACATCTGTCGAAAGAATCCAAACAATGGTAATATATAGAACGCGCTTAATTTGTATTCACATTCATTCATTATGCTCCATAGGTCAATATCTATATGATATACCTGAAATCGATGCACTCCATGATTATCTAGCGACCTCATATACTACAAGTGCTGCTACAAGTAAGCATGAATAAACATTTAAATTGCGTACAACTCATGAATATTATATCATAAAGACGTCGGGCTTCATTTGACTAGAAATATTAGAAGAAACATCTTTGTGGTTTTCAAAGGATTCTTCTTGGAATATAAAAAACAAACTCGAACACCTATAAATGTGTTTAGTACTGGTAAATAAGCTAGAAAGTGCAAATGTTTTTCGATCAATGATAGCTTACAGTAATTTCTTTATTTTCAGCAAATCATGCAACAAATAGCATTATTATAAACAGATCACCAACCTTTGAATGTCCGACGCCTCTTCTTCCTGTTGCCCATCAATTATATGGGTATGTATTTCAGATTAAAAGCTTATACAGAAGAGGCATTATACTAAGTTACTTCCTTACATTTAGGTTAATTTATAATATATTTTATGGTGCATTTGGAGATCTTCCATTTGAGGTAATTTCCTCGTTTGACTTTGCCTTCACCAATGCGCCCTACCTTTTATACTTCAGCGCCGCGCTTTTAAGGGAAGCTACCAATTTTACTTTACTACCATTTGAATTTCGATCTTGGAGTTTGCTACCTGTAGCAAAGCACGGAATTGGTAAATATTTGATATCAATCTTTATCTTTGCCTAAAGCTCATTTTTTTACTTTATATTTAAGCTTATGCTTCTCTATCTGGTTACATCGTTATGTATCATTTGTTTAGGCGATGAATGAATGCAGGATATCCTATTCCTGAAAATTTATCAGTGCAGCAATTTAACGTGGATACAAATCAGGTAATATAGCAGACTATATTTTTGAAACACATAACATCACAATGTCACTAATAAAAATTCACTTCACTAGTATTACCTAGATCTAATGCCAATAACAGCATTCGGTGATAACTATAACGCGGAGAGCAAAGAGGCACTATGGGAACATGTATTTAATATCGACCATCTTCAGAAAACAGACAGAGAAAACAAAACTCTAAGATTGCCTATTGCTAGCTTTTGATATTATAAATATTCATGACATATTGTAATATTTAGCTGTAAATACGAACAATGAAAAAAATAAAATCACACTGGAGTACGGTATTTCATCTGATGGACACATGGTGTCTGTTCTGTTCTCGGCGGAAACTATTGATAAGTCAAATATTTGAAGCACTCTTACTGTGTATGTGCTAATATTTTTATATTTAATTGACTTTATGCAATAATAGAAATACTCCCAGAAACTAATGACGATGAACAGCTTTCACCAAGATCTGTTGATATCAGTCGTTGGAAAAGAAGTACCTATAGGCTAAACAAAGAACCTGTTGGCTTTAAAATAGACGACCTATTTATTGGAGTCGATCCAAGTACCTATAATACAAGTCAGAAAATATTAGTCGACAAAGAAACTAATTGCACACCACCTTTATGTAGGTTTTCGTGATTTGGTCGCAGCTATTGATGTATCTCATGAGCATATAATCAATAAGCAGACAACGAAAGGCTATACTTTTTCAATATCGAACGGTGATTGCAGGTAAGACAATGACACAAAGAGTGTGTATGAAGGTACACTTGTAACTTTTTCCCATTACTTAATTTTAGGGTGCGTTCTGACTTTGCTTGGGCTACGCAGGTCGAGCTGAATAGGAGGTGTCAATACGGTTCTGATGGTATACAAAAATGGTATGATTTGATTCCTAGACCAAATGTCAAAGGATGTTCAGATATTCTATCCTACATACAAATCATTTCAATATCTCATGTTCAGTAAGTTTTATAAAGCATTTTCTATCTTTATAATATTCTTACTTAAACTATTATTGTCTTTAGTATTTTTACTTTCATGAAAGGATTTGAACATCGTGAAAGAAAAGGAAATTTATATAGCAATGGGCAGTAAGCATTAGATCATATTACAAATGCTCTATGCGGAAGAATCTTACCAAACGAGCCATACCGCCTATGTCACTTAAGCACAAGCAGAAGGTGAAAAAAAGAGAGAAAGCTATATCGTAGGAATACTGGATTTAAAGGTCAACATGATAGGAGAATCATTTTTGCATATGGCGACGCAAGCCTTCCAAGCTCTATGCGTTCATTTACTCCTACATCCTCAAAGGTAAAATGAATTTACAAAAATATGCAATTATATCTAATACAAGCAATAGAAATTACGCAGACATTTATCGAAAAAAGGGATAGTAATATTAGTTGATGAATACAGGACGTCAAGAGTTTGCAGCCATTGCAAAAACGAGTTACAGGATATTACTGTACTCAAAAAATGTGAACGACACAGCTTAGAGACAGGTTACAGATGGAACCTAATGAAATGCGTTATCCTGGATGACCATTCCTAACCTGTCGAATACAGGCTCCATAGTCAGACCATCCCTTTCCATTCTAAAGAATACTTGTAATATTACCTGCAACAACGAATGCAGGGCCGTGATTCAAAGCTTCTTTCTCTCTGCCGCGCTAAGATATCTACTGACCCTGTTCTTTGGCTACCCATGACATACCAAGAGCGTAGTCGCTGTATCCGTTGGCGCCTTGGCTGGCTGCCCGTGGATCGGCCACAGCCATGCTCCAGTCAAGTCTCTAGTGTACTCGTTCACATGCCACCGAATGCCTGCATATGCATCACATATTGTGCCTCCCACTCTCAATCATGAATCCTCTATCCTTCTTGCTTAACAGACTTCCTACGAGTCAGCTTCAACATGGCTGTCTTCTCCAAGAGACCTCATCCCTTGGTGAACGTTTCCTCCAATGGATCGAGAAGCTTCAGTAGACGTTTGAATCTTAACTTCTTTTTACTTTACCTTCACTTTTTTACCTTGAACCCGAAGGGGATTTTTAGTTTCTTTTCACCTTTTTATGATCTTGTCCGGGAGCGGGTTTTATAGCACTCAATAGGACATATAATTAAAAAAAAAAGAAACCCCTCAAGTCTTATTGCGACTATTATTTGTCAGTGTAACGGTATCTATTCTTGGAAACGCACGACATCTATCAGGCGCGGCTTTA